>CAXKVW010001362.1:0-37661 GCA_964058825.1 Carex arenaria | reverse complement strand
TTTTTTCTTTTTGTAAAATTATGAACAATCTGTGATATTGAATGTTATAGCATTCAAAGAAATACTTGAAAAAAAATCGGAAAGTTATGTGTTCCTGCATGTTGGCAGTGGATATATATCCAGAAAAGAAGAAGAAAAAAAACTGACCTTTTTGTTGGTTGAAAATAACACAAGGACAAAAATTGATGCAGGATTAAGAGAATTCCTCTCCTGAAGATTGATGAGATTAAATAAAATCCTCAAGTAATTGTTAATTAATTAGTGCGAATCAAAGAGGCGACCGGATTGGTATTTATAGGAGGCGGCCGCAAGATTAATTACCTAATTATAAAAGGGGCTGCTACATATTTTCAAAGCAAAAATTCAACTATTCTTTGCCTTTCATATTAAATTATGTTATAATTAGGATGGTTAATAATCGATTATAAGTTGAAAGAAATCAATGACCGAATATATGTTTATTTTTATCGATATTACCTTACCTTTTTATTTTACCGAAATTTCATTATGATTTAAGAATCTTTATATTGCTCATTTTCTAACTAAGAACGAAAATGAATCAAAAGGGGGGCCCACTATTTTCAAAGCACAAAATTTCAGCGATTTTTACCTTTCTTAAATACCTTTTTATCCTTTGTTTCTAATTAAATCATGTTACCACAATAAAAGTTAATAAACCGGGTATAAATTGAAAGAATTCTGTGACCGAATATATGTCTATTTCAATACCTTACGCTTACCTTCTTTTTTTTTGTTCCAAATTTCTTTCTGATTTTAGAATATATTCTTATTTTTGTAAACAAGAATGAAAATAAATTAAAATATAGAGAAAATTATTTAATTTTATTATAAAAGCTTCACAAAATTGTTGACTGGTTTAGATTGAGTACGAAGGCAAGACCAACAGAAGTTGATCAAATTGAATCTGTGATACCGTAAAAAGACCATTCTATAAGCTCGAATTTTAAGTTATTAATCTGATTGATGAATTAATTTTTAAACATTGTTTTACTATATAATATTTGAAATGAGTTTGTAACATTATAAACTAATTCATTTGATTGATGAATTAATCCGTAAAAATGAGTTTATTGTCCATGCAAACCTACGAAGACGATATTAAATAATGAAATGTTGCATTGAATGCAAATCCATGTATCTTTTCTATTTAAAAAAAGAACGCAAATTCATCTGATATGTAAAATATATGATTACATTGACGTTGGTTTTGGAATCTTATTTTATTTGAGGATGCACTATCTATTTTGAAATAAAATATTTCTAATATTTTATATAAGCATTCTAAATATGATTCACAATTTCACATTCTATCTATTATTTATTTGATGCTAATTATTTATGTGTAAAGAAACTTAATATGTGATTCTTCTGCTGTCTTTCCTGATAATGTGGATCTTATCGCATGTTGTGCCAGCTGAGGCCCACACTGCAAACTAATTTGATAATGTAGACTTTAGATGAATATTATCTACTTTAATACTTTAGTTATGTATTTTATGTGTCATTAATTTTATGTTAAACTTATAACAGATATTGTAATAATTATTATACCCTCAAGGTACATTTGTTGATTAATTAATATACTAGCTAATTATAACTAAAGTGTTGATGTGTATTATTTAATCAAGCTTAGGTTATGTAATATGAATTATCAACGAAACATTATAAATCCTCTTGCCAGAGAACATAGTCCTACCTTTCCCCTTGCCCCGCCCGAACTTGCGGAACCAATTTCCCCTACCGAAGTTGAGCATTGAAACCCTTCTGTGCCCCATCTATATTTTCACTTGATTTATGCATGATTTCCTCTAATATTTTATGCACGTTGTAAAAATTTATATGTCTTAGTAAAGTGTAAAAAAAATGGATGGCATATATAAATGAGAAATTGTAAATAACATGATTCAGCAATACTTTTTATATGGAATGAAATTAAAGATCATATAATTAGCATTTTGATGCATGAGAATTTTATGTATGAGCCAATAATATTCTCCATACAAGCATTTTATGTAATGAGCATGAGAAATTATATGTGCATTTTATATGTGATCAGACAGCTGAAAATATATTTCAGGTTCAGTTGACAGTTGTTTTACTCATGAGTATGCATAATATATAGGTTGCTTGGTGGATCTCACCGTGCAAAAATAGTGTTGTTTTCTCAGTTGACACGTGTCTCATTTGTTTATATTTATCTGTCATCTGCTTATAGTGTTGTTTTCTCGAAAGTGTCTGGTGTAATTCTCTAATTTGTTGTCGTGTTTAGCAATTAATTTTTCAACACATCCAAAGGAAAATAACAAGATTAATTGCATGTGTGATTGTGTAAAGTTTCTTCCAAAACAATATATACTTCAATTCCTATTACAGCGCACGCGCAATTTACTAGTTAAATTAAAATATCATAATATTTTATACATGTACAAAAAAAGATGGCATATATATATATCATACCTAAGTGTTTTATTTTGACATTTAAATTATAAAATTTAGATTATTAAAGTTTTAAAACAGAAACATATAATTAAGGGAGGCATGCATTGAACCGTTTTCTAAATAATACAAATATATAATCTGCTAACGAATACACAATTCTAATTTGTGTTAAAAGATTGATTTTATGTATTTTGTTTGTTTGAGTTTATTTGTTCGAAGAATTTTTATTTGATGAAAAATATATTGTACTTTTGACAAATTACTAGATTCCGAGTTAAATTAATGCTTGATTTTAGTTAGAACAATTAAAGCACACAATTCATAATTGGTATCTAAAATGAAATTCAACTTGAGGGAGTAACATTTTAGAAAGAAAAAAACTATGCTAAATTAGCATCATTTTAGAAAGAAGTCAGGTTTAACCAATCCACACATCCGTTAAGTTGATACCTGTGTGTGTACCAACCCATACTAAATTAGCATCATTTTATTTTGTTCAAAAGTTCAGTTCCTTTATCAATGCAGTAAACCATACTAATCTACAAAATAGAAAGAAAAAAACTAGTTTGTTATTGGGCCAATTTATAGTAATTAGATATAAACCCCGCTTAATACCTGATTAATAGTAAATAAGATAGGAAAATGGAACTTCGGACCTTGTTTGGATTAATTTCTTAGCTATTCGATCCATTGTCCACGGACCCTCCTATTCATTAGCAAATTAACCTACACACAAATGAAGAATATAATTAAAGAAGTAAAAATTGTGAGTCTTATATTTCTTTATATCATTTTCGGCCCGTTCAATTGACTCATTGACTTCATTTTATAAGTATATTTCCGTTTCAATTTTGATTTATGATAGTAAATTGAAATTCATATTAAAAGCGACCGCAATATTACTCTAGAAACTGTCAATTATTGACTGTTCTAAAATAATTAGAAAGGGTTTTTATTGCCAACTTAAATATCACCAAAGGATCACCAAATTGCAGCATGTATAGATTTTGATTACAAAATAGAAGACATAATCTTGATCATCGTTTCTCAATCTAATATGTCCTTTTAACACGACAATTTTCACCTGTTTCTAGCAATTCCTCTTTTTAGTATACTATGCAGAGTCAATATTTTTTGTTTTGTTTTTAGTGAAGTTCTGGACTTTCTTATTTTGTCTTTACATTGTTGTATTTTTTACATTTTTTTTTCGAACTTTCATTTTTTGTGAGTTAGAAGCACGAAACATCTATTGTTTGAAAAGATTTAAGGGTTTATCATCAATTGGTACTTCTATCCATCTTTTGTATGTAAGGACCAAAAATAACACAAGCTGGAAAACTTGGTCATAAATGGAAGTTCTTGATCAATGAGACCCATGGGGAAAATTGGTGGTACTTTTGAGAGTATTTGGAAAATCTAATATATGGGTACATGCTGACTAGGGCTGCAAACAAATCGAACCAAATCAAACTTACCTCAGTTTAAGTTTGATTTCAATTAATTTCGAACTAAGTTTGATTTGAATTATTTCGAACCGAAATTTTTACGAACTCAATTTCGAATCTTTTACGAACTTTTTTACGACAAGGAAGAGTGATTGTAGTCACCGAGAGTAAGAGGTGAAAGTCAAATAGGGTTTCAGAACTGAGAGCAACAGTTACAACTTACGAGTTATGATTTATAGCTGGACGACCTTATGTTTTAATTTTTAAATCATCAGCGGATATCAACGGTTCATTTTACTTTGAGATTCGAACTAGAATAGTTTGCGAACCTATTTCGAATGAACCAGGTCTAGTTTGAGTTTGGTTTGAATTAATTTCGAACTATTTAGAATCGAACTTTTTCGAACCAAACTCAAATCGAATCACAAGCTATGAATTTTTTGTGCTGCCCTAATGCTGACTCTATATATATATTTTTTTTATTGATTCTCCTTGTATATCCGTTTCAGGTGATAACATCCCTTGCAATTGTTGTACTAGGTATCATTGCTGCCGCCCTTGAAACGTACTATTCCGTGTCACAAATTGCCAACAATATTTACTAATGCATGATTTGTTGGGTTATTGGATACGAATTTGTTTTGCCGTTTACTCGATTCTATTATTTTGTTGCCAAATTATAGAATTGTTATGTGTCTAAAAACTGAATACTTAGTGTCTTAGACAAACTTGATCCCTTCACCGTCCCTCTAAGAGGAATTTTTGGCACTTTCATGAATGCTAACGAGAGTTGCCTTTATTGATTTACTTTCTTTTGTTCATAAAAAAAAATTAATAATAGTTGCTAATTGGTACTTGATGTCTTGTAAGCAGTTGGAGATTGCAAGCTGACGGTTTTTCAGTTTAAACTTCCAAAAGTCACGAATTACATATTTGAAGCAATTGGCCTGTGAACTCACTTCATAAACACTTGCCAATTAATTTTACATATATTTTGAGAATGTACATTTGATTATTATGTCGATATACATATGTCGTACATGTTTATGCATAATTATTTATATTATCAATGTGTAGACAGTTGTCGTATAGTTTTAATAAAAATCAAAAGGCATTTTGATATCGACATAATTAAAGTCAAAACTTTTTTTTTTTTGTATATTTTAAGACAAATGTAAACAGTTTTAATTAAATCAAAACGTAATTTGATGGTTATTAATAGTTGTCTTGATTTTTTAAACTCGCCTTTTGAACTTTTTAAAAGGCACATTTGAATATCAAATTATTAATATTTTTATGATTTAGAGATATTTGTTTCATCATTTTTATTGTTTTCCTCAATTCTGAAAAAAGATTTTTGAGAAATTATTGAGGGCAAATGACTACACAGAAATGCCCAGTTATTGTAATATCTTACCATTATTTATTTTTAGTTCCCACGCATTGATTATAAAAAATCAAATGGACAATTGGGGGTATTTCACCCCAGCGTCTAACAGTACAGAAAAAAACAGAGAAATACAAAAATACAAATTATCTCTAATATCAAGTTTCCAAGGGACATTTTAAAAAATTAAATTTTTACATAAAAGTCCTTGAATTTTATTAATATCATTAGTATCAAGTTCCAGTATATAACAGTACAGAAAAAAAAACAGAGAAATCCAAAAATACAGATTATCTCTAATATCAAGTTCCCAAGGGATATTCAGAAAATGAAATTTTTACATAGATTTCTATCCCTAGATTTTATTAATATCACTAGTATCAAGTTCCCGTAGGCCTTTTTGACCAATGACTTGTATCTAATATCAAAGAAAAAAAAAATTAAAAGAACACATTATCACTAATATCAAGTTCCCTGGATTTTTACCAGCATCCTTTCACTAAGTTTTATTCTGTATTGCACCACTCTAAGCCTTCGGCATTAGATAGTAAACTTCAGGAACATACACCCGATGGGCAAATAAGACATTAGTTTTCACTAGGAATGCCTGGTAACACGAAGAGCAAATGTTACAGTTCCTGTGTTCTACATTCATGTGATAAACCTGCCCAGCTCTAGTGCGGAACCTATCTGAACAACAGAGACATCTAATATGGAGAAATCGACGAATAAGCCGTGGGAAACTGCAGTACTTGCCACCACAAGGCAAGTGCTGTCCCGTAACCAAGAGATGTCTCTGAAATTTAAAAAAAAAAAACGGCTATAGTTAGACATGCTGGTAATAGATTATAGTCATCAGATCTTGTTGCAGCAAATAAACATTTGAATCAATGCAGATTAATCAACAATTGATTAGATTTAATTATAGTATCAATGCACATATCCATTGAAATAGGCAAAACATTAAAAAAAACAAAAAATTGACAAGTATTGGATTAAAATACTCTTTGCTGGTAATAGATTATAGTAATCAGATCTGAAGCAAATATACATTTGAATCAATGCGCAGATCCATCAACATTTTAATAGATTTAATTTTAATATCAATGCGCAAAACCATTGAATCAGACAAGACATTCAAAAAATAAAAAATTGACAACTATTTGTTTAAAAGACTCTTTGCTAGTAATAGATTATAGTAATCAAATCTGAAGCAAATATATATTTGAATCAATGCACAGATCAATCAACATTTGAATAAATTTAATTTTAATATCGATGCGCAAATTCATTGAATCAGACAAGACATTCAAAAAATAAAAAATTGACAAGTATTTGTTTAAAACTCTTTGCTGGTAATAGATTATAGTAATCAGATCTGAAGCAAATAAACCTTTGAATCAAATGCATTATCATACAATTATTTTTTGTTTCCTCCAATATTTTATACACGTTGTAAAAAATTATATCTTTTAGTAAAAATTTTAAGAAAAATAATATTTATGAAGCAAAGTAGTACTTGTTTAACAAAAAAAATGGATGACATATATAAATAGTAGAAATTGCAAATAACATGATTAAATAATACTTTTTACATGAAAGATCATGTAATCAGCATTTTATGTATAAGACAACAATAATTTTTATATGAGCATTTTATAAAATAAGCGTGAAAAATGATATGTTCATTTTATATGTGATCAGACAGCCGACACGAGTATGCACAATAGGTTGTTTGGTGGGTCCCACCATGTGAAAATAGTATTGTTTTTCTTGGACTCTCGGTTGAGATGTGTTTCGTTTGTTTATGTTTATCTATCATCTACTAATTTAATTACAATCCTATAAGCAGTGGGTTGTGGGTTACAAAGTTAGAGGTAATAACAAAAATTTCAGTAAAAGCTTGATAAAAACTAAGCCGTCAATCTTGGTACGGAAAAGCTTAATCCACAGTTATTATTTTAAGCGCTGCATTTGTCGTTTTAAAGGTTGTGTTTATGAAAAAAAAAACAAACTTATCGGTTTACTATTATTGAAAGGCTTAATTGATTAATGAAATCATGTCATCATAAAAAATAAAATAATAATAATAATAATAATAATCATCATCATCATCATCACCAGTGTTCTAAATAGCACGCTATAGCATTTTCAAAAGTGCCCTTAAACATAAGTTATGAGATAAAAGTGCGCTATTTCAGCTATGACCACTGTAGCAGTAATAGCGGTCCGTTATTTGCACTACGCGCTATAGCGCACGCTATGCTACATAGCCTTTTATTTAAAGGTCCAAATTGAAACTTTTTTTAAGGATCAATTTTTTCAAGATCCGGATTGCTTTTGCTTTTAAATAAAAAAAAGATAGATAGTTTATGCCATGATACTTAGATTATTTTGAATAGAAAAAAATAGATAGTTTATGATATTATAGGAATATTTTGAATAATAATTTGGACTTTGTACTAGTTCAATATGAATATTCAATTTTTTTAATTAATTTTGTATTACTTATCACTATATGAGACTTTAGATAATGTTGATAATTAGTAGAAATATAAAATATAATTTTTTAAACAAAAAATACTATGTATGATAGTTTTCGCTATAGTTACGCTATTCGTGATAGCCTTTTATTTAGCCTTTCCGTGATGACGTTATAATTGCTATTTAAAACCTTGATAATAATAATAATTGAAAAAACAGTAGCTGAAAAGCATTGAAAACAGACATGTGTTCTTCTCGCACACATTCTGCTTTCTCTGAGAAGAGAGTAAAAATTAGCAAAAGAAATGTCTAGAAAAAAAAGGCCGAAATTTTTATAAATATACAAAATCAGAAATTAATTTAACAATCTATACATTTTTTTGACCGAATTCGAAAACTATCCATAGTGATGAGCAACTCATCGGTTACAGAGTCCCAAACCGCTGAGGAGCTCATCGGTTTCAGAATACTTGAACCGATGAATATGTCATCGGTTTTAGTCTAGCACGGTTTTTGATGCTATCTGCACACTTTTTGAAACAACGAACGGCTCAGATTAAAACAACAAACGATTCAGATTGAAATACATACAAAATTTTGAAACCGATGAGCTCTTCATCGGTTTTGAATTAAAATATTTTTTCATTTATTTTATTTATTTAATTAGAAAATATTATAATTTATTTATTTTTTATATTAAAATATTAGAAATATTTTTATATATTTTTTAAAATTAGATAGAATATAATATAATTTGATCTATTAGAAAGACTTAAACAAATAACCAGGATCAATATTTTTCAGATCGGATTTTTTCTAGCTGTAAGAAAAATTAAAATATTTCTTTGTGTGTTATTAGAAAAAAATAAAAATGTTTTGAATCTGAATTATTGATCCCGGTTCAAAAGTCACTTCTAGGTAAATATAGAAAATATTATGGTCTTTCTAGTTTTGAAAAAATAAAAATTTTCAAAAGTTTAAAATATTTTTTTATTTTTGAGTAATGATTACATGTATAAAAAGTTTTTGAAAAATTTTATTTTTTCAAAAATAGAAAGACCATAATATTTTCTGTATTTACTTAGAAGTGACTTTTGAACCGGGATCAATAATTCAGATTCAAAGCATTTTTATTTTTTTTCTAATAACACACAAAGAAATATTTTAATTTTTCTTACAGCTATGAAAAATCTGATCTGAAAAATATTGATCCGGGTTATTTGTTTAAGTCTTTCTAATAAATCAAATTATATTATATTCTATCTAATTTTAAAAATATATATAAAAATATTTCTAATATTTTAATATAAAAAATAAATAAATTATAATATTTTCTAATTAAATAAAAAAAATAAATGAAAAAATATTTTAATTCAAAACCGATGAAGAGCTCATCGGTTTCAAAATTTTGTAATGTATTTCAATCTGAATCGTTCGTTGTTTTAATCTGAGCCGTTCATTGTTTCAAAGAGTGTGCAGATAGCATCAAAAATCGTGCTAGACTAAAACTGATGACTTATTCATCGGTTCAAGCATTCTGAAACCGATGAGCTGCTCAGCGGTTTGGGACTCTGTAACCGATGAGCTGCTCATCGGTATGGATAGTTTTCGAATTCGGTTAAAAAAATGTATAGATTGTTAAATTAATTTCTGATTTTGTATATTTATAAAAATTTCGGAAAAAAAGGTGTAAATGTGTAATACATAAAAAATATTTAAAAGGGATGTATCATATTTAAATTAGATGTACGTTAGAATTATTCATTATAATTATAATATTCATTGTAAATAACTTATAATTATAATGCAATTATAAATTTATAATGAGTGCATGGTGTAAGTCATATTATACGAAATACACTAACTTGGAAAAAAAAAATGTAATGTGATCCTATAAGTACGATTTTAATTAAATGATTTGAAATACACAAATTTTAGTAATGTTTTTTTTTTTTTTGTTTAAGCACTATAAAAACATTGTCAGGGATAATTTCTATTCTTGACAACTTTTTTTTGTCATGTGAAATATTATTCTTTCATCAGAATTTTATACATTGCTAAGGACAACATTTATGCTAGAAACAAACATTTTTGATGACTTGACTAAACCCGGATTGATGTCAGATCAAAGCTGTCCGATCCGCATAAAAAAAATTACGAACAACTTTAAAATTCGTGCGGAGTGCACACAAATATTGACCGTATTTGGTCCATCAAAGTGCCCCCCTCCCCCCACTCACTTTTAGAGTTATTTTATAATGCTTGTAAAACAAATAATCACTTGTTTAAGTGCTAATTTCTCTCAAGATTATATATCTCATAAAATGAAGAATATTTCGAAAATCAAATCAATTAATTTTCTAAGAAAGAACAGAAACTTTCTTACATTTTGTGGAACCACAAAATTGCTGATATCGTGCAATAAATTTAAATCGTCATAAAGAACTAAACAAATAAAAATTACAACAGCTGTCAACAATATGCAATGTATATTAAATCTACACAGTAATTATATCGAATGGTCTACAAATTAATTGGAACATACGTCATTAAAATTAAATACCACCAATAAGTCATAACTGCCGCACTGAGTATATATACTTCGGACTTGACATATTTTATAAAATATGATTTATATTTCGGCGTTAGATATGTCAAAAGTATCATTCTAAATATTTTTTTAATTTATTACACACTCACATCGTTAATTAGTGTTATATAATTAATTGTCATATATTTCACTGCTTTTTTTAAGATGATATTCAAACAAACTATAAAAGTACAAATTAAATAATTCAAAGTGGTTAAATCTATTACTATTTATTAGTATTTATGAATTTCTTAAAAAACTTTCTAAATATGAATATTATTAACTTTGCAATGTACTTGTAAGGAATAAAAAAATGTTACGCGCACCACTAAAAATTAATTGCCTGATAGAGGAAATTATGTTTAAATCCAAAGTGCTTAAATCTATTAGTAAAAATTAAAATAATTCAAAGTGCTTAAATCTATTAGTATTTATTAGCATTTATGAATTTCTTAAAAAGTAACTAAACATGAATATTTTAAAAAAAATATAATAATAATAATAATAATAATAATAATAATAATAATAATAATAATAAAAAAAAAATAAGTGTTCTAAATAGCGCGCTATAGCATTTTCAAACCTTAAACGTAAGCTATGAGATAAAAGTGCGTTATTTCTGCTATGACCGCTATTGCGGTAATAGCGGTCCGCTATTTGCGCTACATGCTAAGCGCTATAGCGCACGCTATGCTACATAGCTTTTTATTTAAAGGTCCAAATTGAAACTTTTTTTAAGGATTAATTTTTTCAATATCCGGATTGCTTTTTCCTTTAAATAAAAAAAAAGATAGATAGTATGCCATGATATTTATCTTATTTTGAATAGATAAACATAGATAGTTTATGATATTATAGGAATATTTTGAATAACAATTTGGACTTTGTACTAGTTCAATATGAATATTCAATTTTTTTAATTAATTTTGTGTTACTTATCACTATATGAGACTTTAGATATTGTTAATCATTAGAAAAACATAGATAGTTTATGATATTATAGGAATATTTTGAATAACAATTTGGACTTTGTACTAGTTCAATATAAATATTCAATTTTTTTTAATTAATTTTGTGTTACTTATCACTACATGAGACTTTAGATAATGTTGATCATTAGTGGAAATATAAAATATGATTTTTTGAAAAAAAAAATACTATGTATGATAGTTTTCACTATAGCTACGCTATTCGCGATAGCTTTTTTATTTAGCCTTTCCGTGATGACGTGATAATTGCTATTTAAAACCTTGATAATAATAATAATAATTAAAAAACAGTAGCTGAAAAGCATTGGAAACAAACATATGTTCTTCTCGCACACATTCTGCTTTCTCTGAGAAGAGAGTAAAAATTAGCAAAAGAAATGTCTATAAAAAAAATAGATATAAATGTGTAATACATAAAAAAATATTTAAAAGGGATGTATCATATTTAAATTAGATGTATGTTAGAATTATTCATTATAATTATAATATTCATTGTAAATAATTTAAAAGGGATGTATCATATTCAAAAGTGTCATTCTAAATGTTTCTTTTATTACACACTCACATCGTTAGTGTTATATAATTAATTGTCATATATTTGACTACTTTTTAAGATGATATTCAAACAAACTATAAAAGTACAAATTCAATAATTCAAAGTGCTTAAATCTATTACTATTTATTAGTATTTATGAATTTCTTAAAAAGTTTCTAAACATGAATATTAATTATTAACTTTGCAATGTACTTGTGAGGAATAAAAAATGTTACGCGCACCACTAAAAAATTGCCTGACAGAGGAAATTATGTTTAAATCCAAAGTGCTTAAATCTATTAGTAAAAATTAAAATAATTCAAAGTGCTTAAATCTATTAGTATTTATTAGCATTTATGAATTTCTTAAAAAGTTACTAAACATGAATATTTTTTACTCTGCAATGTACTTGTGAGGAATAAAAAAATGTTACGCACACCACTAAAAAATTGCCTGCAGATAGAGGAAATTGTGTTTAAATTAATCCAAAGTGTTTAAATCTATTACTAAAAATTAAAATAATTCAAAGTGCTTAAATCTATTAGTATTTATTAGCATTTATGAATTTCTTACTCTACGTAAATGTTTGATCTTTCTATTTCAATCACATCTGATTTATATCTTTCCAAATAATATCTACAAAAACTCTCATAAAATTATCTCACATGCATTTTTATTATGTTGTGATAAATAAATAATCGTGTTGTGATCTAAATACCATGCCCATATTAATTGTATCATATTGCATTGAATAAACAAATGATTAATATATAGTTTGTTTGCCCCCAAATCTTTTTTTTTTTTTTTTTGGAGAGAAAAGAGGGATCAAGTCCCTTTTCCATTGATCATAAGTTCTCGTAGCCGAGAACTATGGTTTGTTACAAAAAGGCAAGCCAAGCTCAACAGAGTTTAACTTACATAAAGAGAGAAATACCAAAAAAACAGGAAATAAAAGAAGAAGGCTAAGTTAATACTAAACCCTAAACCCTAAATCTTAAATTGAATTTAGTCAATACTGTGCTTACTAGTCATATAAAATCTTTGATCTTTGATCGATAATATATGTAAACCCATATATATAATTGTACTTACTTGATCTCTATAACATGTATTATTCAGCCTTATTATGTGTATAAAATGTCTCTCTGTTTCTCATCTCCATCTAAGTTCACCAGGTTTGTCATTAAACTTTACTATTATTCTAATTTATTCTTATAATATTTTCATTGCCTAAAAATCTCATTCATATAAAAACAAATTTGGCCACCAAAGCAATTTTGTGATTCATCCTATGACTTTAATTTGAGATTGAATTCCCTAGCAATTAATATCTCATACAAATATGACCAATCTACTATACCCTGTACTTTCTATGGAATTAATGCCTTGAAAAGAGATCATTTTGTTTTTCTTTTCGGAGTTCAATGTAGTGAATTATTTCATTGAGCACATGCTACACAATTTAGAATTTGTTTATTTTTCAAGAAGACAAAATTAGGTAAGATCTTGAATTCTATTGATTATATATATTGGTTTCATATCCAATTAATTAGTATGGATTTAATAAGTAATTATCTTACAGCTATAATTCAACAAGCTTATGCCTATATGCATCATTTCTGTTGAGTATCAACTATCAACACTACCATGACATGGTTAACGTATACCTACATTGAATTGATTAATATTAAAAAAAAAAATTAAACGTCATTATATGTACTCCAAATTTGTGATGTCTGTATTTTGGCCTCAATTGTTTCAGATTTACTAGTATTAGACTATAGTCAGATTCATATTTATGCATAATATCAATTAAAGAGTCTTATCTTGTATTTGTTGAAGATTTGTAGCATCTTCATAACATGCATAGCAACAGGGCCCAAAACTCACTTCTAAGTTGTATGCTATTTTTTTTTTTCAATTCACTGGATTACTATATAACTCATCTCTTCAATACTTGCAATCTAGTTAATTTTCAACAGTTTCCCATTCAATTGAGCTAAAACACCTGTCAAGTAAAGCCAGTATGTCACATTTCCTCATATTGAACCAAATATTTTTTCTAGAAGGAGATTTTAATTCTTTCCTACAAACTGAACTATTAAAAGAAGTAAATACATTTCACTTCTTTTCTGCATGCATTAAAATCTCTACATAACAACTGCATGCTTCATCTCATTTACTATAATACCTTTGATCTCATTCCCGCACAATGTCTTAATCTACAATTAATTGGAGCATATATATATGGAAGTAAAAACAATGTTAAAGAATCCTTTTATTCTTTTTTTTAAGCAAGGGTCTAGTTCAGAAATCTATTTATTCTGAATAATAGAAGTATTGAAGAACCTATTAATTTACACATCAAAATGGATAATTTAATGTCATTAGTTCCTATTAACCTACACCTCCTACAAAAAGAGATCATTATTTATTAATTCATAATCACACACACAAACACACACACACACACACACACACACACACACACACACATACACACACACACACACACACACACACACACACACACATATATATATGACATTAATCTCAAAATTATAGTAAAAATGTTTATCTTCTAGAATTTATTGTCATGTCTCTAGATTTTTATATAATAGATCATCTAAGATATTGTTATTTAATTCAATTTAAATAAGAAGGTACTTTTTAACAGTTTTGGTGGAAAGGGCATGATGAGTAGTTATATATGTTGGTGTACCAAATACATCTAATGGCTTCTCCTTCAGCTCAAGCAACCATGCATGTTGCATCACAGAACTTGCATTTGGAGAATACCGCGCGCTTCTTCTTGGAGGGAATCTCCAGTTTTGTGTTACACTTGTTTGAAGCAACATGATAACAAGTTGTCCTCTGTTGTGCGAAGATACCAATTTGGACAACTCAACAATATATGGATTGGCATTGGTTCAACTACAAAATGGCACACTATCATATCAGATTTGTAATAACTAATTATCTCTTTTATTCATCCTGTATTTCAAATTCACAAACATATAAAATAAAAAGATTAAATAATTAATTAATTAATTAATTAATTTCTCCTTTTTTCAGAGAGTAGAGAATTGAAATGAAATGATAATGAAATTGATTGAGAAATGGCATGCCACTTGTCGGATGCTTCATCATCAAGTAGTTCAACCAGCTATATTCCACCACATTCAGAATCAGCAGATCAAGCAAATGTGATATCTCAACTTAACCTACTATCTGCTGTCGATATATACTCTGAAACTACGGGTGATCGATGATGATTCTCTGATCAGGCGGCTCTCTAAAGGACTACTGTTGGAAGTTAATTGGCAGCTTGAGGCGGCTATATCCATTGCATCGACAGTATTAGATGTCAAGTCAGGGTCCCGCAAAACATACGGAAATGAAAGATCTGACACTTGGTTGTTGTTCAATGGGCCTGACTACATCAGTAAGGGTAAAATGGCTGATGCATTATCTAAGCTAGTATTTGCAACAAGTTCTGCCACTCTTAACTTCAAATTGAGAAGGGAGAACTCTGGTCAAGGACCTGTTGTTCAGCCTTGGGGTACCACCCAACTGGATATTGTGGTGGAAGTCGTGAAGAGCACCCCGTTGCAGGTGATTGTGTTGGATGGCTTTGATCAAGATGATTATATATGTGATTCAAGCAATAATCAAGCATTCCATCATGACCGGTTTGCTTGTTGATTCCAATTATTGATCGGCAAGTTGGTATCCTAAAGAACACTATTTTTGTTCTTAATGTAAGCACTGGACAAGCTGAAAGGGAGGTCAAGCCTTTGAGATGGCATTTGGAGCTCTCTATTGGAGGACCTAAAATTGGAAAGCGTCGTGTTGGATGTGAACATTCCAAAATGGAATTTCTTTGGACCTGAATTTGCATGTTGGGTCAAGTTCTGATATGTATAACAATGACGAAAACGAAGACGATGATGATAATGGCTCAACCGTGGCACACGATGGTCAAAACATTAGCCATATTACTGGGCCTTCTTCCGTTCAATTGAGCATTAGTGACATGTATCAATTGGTGGACCAAGTGGTAGATTTCAAGCCATTTGACATTAGCCAAGTTAAACTTGACATTTTGGAGAGGTTATCAATCAAATTTGCCTCAGTCATAGGTGCTACGTTGTTCTTGAAGGTTGAAATGCGCGTCTTTGAAAGTTAACTTTTAATTAAGTTCTAATAATTAATGAACAAGTGAAAGAACTGTTGAGACCTATTAAGAAGTGCTGTTTAATTAGCTCAAAATAATTTGTAGTGCTAATAAAACTTCTAGGTTCATTGCAGGCTTATAACCTATCTCATTATTTAAAATAAAAATAATAAATAAGAAGGACATATCGGGCCGGATATCTTTATATTGATTGGCTAAATTGTTGTCTTGTGCAAATTTAATTGCATTGTAACTTCTTCTTTTTTAATTACATGGTAGAAGCTACCAGGTTATAATAAAACTATAAAAGCATTGAATGTAAAAACCATGCACTAGGCATGCATGTCCCATGCACGTACGTATGTGCATCGATCCCACCGGTACCTATCTCAGCTATATATATATATGAAGATTGCGTGGCACCAATTTCTTGCACCCCCCCACCCCAAATATTTTTTCAATATATATAACTTGTATGCACATCAGACCAATGTATATTATAATAAGATTAGTAGTTTGATACTTAACATTCAGAGAATATGTAATTCGCTAAACTTTTGCTTGAAATTTTGGATAAGATTTGTAATAATTATTCTTGCGATGATTTTGTTGACAGCATAGAGTAGCAGATATTTTTATATCTTAGCATGTCAAAATCTTCACAAATAATTTAGGGTTAATTTCGCTGGAGATCACTAAATTTTGTCATTTGTCATGAATTAGTCACTCAAGTTTAATTTGTCTATTTTTAGTTACTCAACTTTGTCATTTGTCTCAATCAAGTTACTCTATATTTTTTCATCCAAATTCTTAACATAATATTTCCATTTCGTCCAAAATACTAATGGAACAAACTTATTCCATCCAATATATCCACAGAATGATCATATTCCGTTCAAAATACTAACAGAATGAGCATATTTCATTAGTATTTTGGACGGAAAAGTACAGAGTGACTTGATTGGAACAAATAGCAAAGTTGAGTGGCTAAAAAGAGACAAATTAAATTTGAGTTACCAATTCGTGACAAATGACAAATTTTAGTGACCTTTGACGAAATTAACCCAAGAATTTAATCCTGACAGGTGTTTGATTTTTTTTTAATTAATTGTTTCTTCTTGTGGAAATAAAATCAAGTTGTTTTCACTGAAACTTTTCTCTACTAATTAATTAGTGTTTCACTCAATTAGAATCCAAAATTAGTGCGTCACACCCCACCCCCCACCCCCCCACCACCCCCCCCGCCCCCCCCCCCCCCCCCCCCCCCCCCACCCCACCCCCCGGGGACAACACACACCTCAAAGAGGTAGTTCAGCGGCAGATCAGCTACTATATGATTCAGTCCGATTTATTGGCTCTAAATATTTTGACAAAGTGCATAAAAAATATACTAAATTTTAATTTATTTTTAAAAAAAATGGATCTTTTTAAAATCATACTCCACCAGAATAGTTTCTCTTCAGACAGCATAAAATTGATATAACAGGCCAACGTAGTAACGCACAGGAAATTTGTGAATTATGGCCCAAGGATGAAAAATTGAGTGGAAACATGCATGACTGGTCAGAATTTGCAGTAACCAAACTTTTTTGTGACACAAAAAGCTTCATTGTTCGTTAAAGGCGAGAGCAGTCAAAAAAGAAAAGTGAACCAGGAAGCCTCTCTTCTGTATAATGCCAAATAACATTCAAGCCAAAAAATATAAAGAAATTTATCAGTGCATGCGGAGCCTCTTTTCTTTTTTCTTTTTCTTTTTCTTGGTTTGCGGCAGGACCTGAGAAAAGCATTACAGCGGGTCTTCTGTTGCACAATACGTGTAGACACTCGTATGGTGTTGAGTTATCCTGTAGTGAAGTACGTAGAATACTAGAATGCAAGATGAGTTCTATATATATTCTACAGTAATAATAAAAATGAAGATGACTGGAGGATTTAAGTGTCGTTATTTTTATTTTTTTGTGTCTCTGTTATATTTTTATTTTTTAATTTTATAACAACAGAAATCTAAAATTGATATGGCCATGCACATATAGTACGTACGTATTGTCATTTTTCAGTTTTATTTTATGTGAATTAATAAGCTAAAAATTAAATATCCATAAATTAATTATTCATATCATTGTATTTTTTACAAGTACTTGATAGCAATCAACATAAAGTTTAAATGTCATAATCTTTTACATGTATATAGCCAAAATAATGTACATCACATCTAATGGTTTTCATTTGACATTTAAGTTTTAAATTTTGGGTTATTAAAATTTAAAATATGAAGATTTAATGCAGATACAACATGTGAAGACATTTGAACTCTTCTCTAAGATAATTATATGGCGTCGCAATAAATAATATTGCATGTGTTTACCACAAGTAAAATAGAATGCATGGTTTCTCATGTACTAAACGCGGTTGATATATACACATATTTTTTTTGAAATATTTTCCAGCATTTTATTTGATGTTTTATTAATTTAAACCCTATCATCTTGTCTTTTGCTACTTATGAAGTTTTAATTTGAAGTACATATATAAATTGGTGCATAATGATAAGAGTGGTCCTATATATTTAATTAGTAGGACTCATTTAGCATATTGATAATTGTATACTGAAATAAAACTTAACTTGAGGTACATGAAAAAGGTAAGTTGTACGTATCTACATATTCATGCTTTTCATATTTCTGTCTTCCTGAATTTTCTATTTTATCTCAACGCATAGGTAGGTATATATAGCGGCAAATTAATTGTGCATGCATGCGTATATATATTTGAATAACCCAACTAGTTTAACGATATAACAAATTTGAACAGTAATTATAATGTTTTAGCATGCATTAAATGTAAGTCCTAATGAGATGCATGTTTATTACTCTATAGTCTATAACCTTAATTTCGAATTAAGTTAGGATCCCCCAATGCAAATCTTGTTATTATTAAATTATGAAAGCATAAAGAGAGTAAATAATTAGTACTTCTATTCTTATCCTTTTGAGTGGGTTGAGGTGTGCGTGCGTGGGTGTGCGTGTTGGATTATTATTTTTTTTCCTGGCATGCTCTCGGTCTGGGCTTAGCTAGCTAAATACAACTGAAAGAAGGGAGCAAGTAGAGCAGCCCATCGGAAAATAATCTTTTGTTGCATTCCCCTAGCTCTAAAGTCTAAACGCACGCATTAATTAAGAAAAAGGTGTTGAGGACGATATGATATGATAAGATATTTACATACAGTGGAGAGTGGAGAGAGAGAGTACGTAGCTAGGAATGTTTGGGGATACATGGGGACAAAAAAATTAAGTAGCTAGGTGAATGTTAGTTGATTGTACTTTATTAGCATCTAGCCATCAACTAATGAATGAGGCCAGTGTAAGGGGATAAAAACTTTGTTCTAAGCGCTACAACCAATGTTCCAGACTCGATCCATATCTCCTGTATATTTTCAAGCTTAGGATTCTCCCACGTCATCATACATAATACAAAGTAAGAGAATTTGTTGTGATATATATTTAATTAATACACAATACCAATGTAAGAGAATTTGTTGTTATATATAGAGAAAGAGATGGGCTAAGTTGTTTTGGAAAGTAAAGAGGGTGTTTTACTTCTTACTCATATTTTCTGTTTTAAAGCTTAAATAGTCAATCCGAACTTCTCAACATGATCTTCATATTTATATGTGCTTGGAGATCAAATTTTATATTTTTTTTGAAATTTTTTTACTATTTTTTCAGAATTTTTGAAAATCACGGCTTTGCTGAATTTTTTATTTTTTTTATTTAATGAAAAGTTGTGATTTTCCAAAATTATAAAAAAATAGTAAAAAATTTCCAAAAAAATGTAAAATTTGGTCTCTAGGCACATATCAATATGAAGATCATGTTGAGAAGTTCGGATCGACTATTTGAGCTTTGAAACTGAAGATATGAGCGGGAAATAAAACATCATCTTTACTTCCCAAAGCAAGTTAGCCATCTCTCTCTCTCTCTCTCTCTATATATATATATATATATGAGTAGAACTAGGGTGCTCCTAAGTTCACCAATACCTTTTGTGAACTCAACTCTAAATCTATCGGATTGACTTCAAAGAATGAATCCAAACCGTTAAAATTCTTCTACTTTATGAGTGATGCGTCTACATGCAAAAAATTTAAAATTTAAAATTAATTTTGTATAGAGTCAAGTGATCAAAAGGTGTCCAAAAAATAAATGTATTAAAATTAATTTATAAACCTTCTAATTTTGACCACCTGACTTTATACTAAAAACTGTAAAATTTTCACATGTAAACGCATCACTCGTAAGGTAGAAGGATTTCAACGGTTTGGATTCATCGTTTGAAGTCAATCTGATAAGTTTTAAAGTTGAATTCACAAGATAACTTGATGAACTTAGGAGCGCTCTAGTTCTTCTCTCTCTCTCTTTATATATATATATATATATATATATATATATATATATATATAGAGAGAGAGAGAGAGAGAGAGAGTAAGGCTATTGTGCATTGCAAATTAAAGGGGGTGTTTTAATTCGCGCTCATATTGCTATTTCCAAAATTCAAATAGCCGATCCGAACCGTTCAACATGTTCTCAATATTGAAATGTGCTTGGAGACCAAATTTTATATTTTTTGGAATTTTTTTACTATTTATTAAGCCACTTTGAAAATCGCTGATCCAACAGTGGCTCAACCAAACAGTGAAACCGTTGGATCAGCGATTTTCAAAGTGGCTTAATAAATAGTAAAAAAATTCCAAAAAATGTAAAATTTGGTCTCCAAGCACATTTTAATATGGAGAACATGTTGAGCGGTTCAGATCGGCTATTTGAACTTTAAAAATAGTGATATGAGCGCGAATTAAAACACCTCCTTTAATTCGCAATGCACAATAGCCTTACTATATATATATATATAACAGATCGATATAGATATCTAAATATAATATAAATCGAATATCAAACGTAATAATAATGACACAAAAGTACAAAACTTATACAATGAATACGATTTGGTGTGAACTAAATCATTTACTTTTTTAACTAAATATCTATAAACTAATTATATTCATGAGTAGGGTTGAAATGCGTCCAGCATTTTATGTCTCATTCGTACCTCACATACTTATTTCTATTTTTACAAATATTCAATCTAAATTACTTAGCATGATCTTCATTTATAATGTGATTGAAGATCAAATTTTATATATTTTTTTTAAATTGTTCTATTATTTATTAGATAGGTACAAAATTTCTGTCTTTTTAGAAAATTATGACCATTCAAAAACAATAATTGTATACCTATCTAGAAAAATTAAAAAAATATGATCTCGAAGTACATTTTAATGTGGATATCATGTTGCACGGTTTAGATCGACTGTTTGAATTTTTAAAAATAGAAATAAAGATATGAGACACGAATTAGACATAAAAGTCACGAGGCATTTTGAAGCCCTATTCAATATTTATATATCACTAGTAACCTGTTTGCGGCGTACTTTATATATCATATATCCAATTACAATAACTAAGTGTAATAAAAATTTTCATAATAAAATTTATTTGTTACAAATTTTATATATATCACTGAAACTGATAACATAATTAATCATTTTAACTGAAGTAACCTTTTATAGCAACCACTTTTATCATTTACCAACAACCAAGAGCTTCCAGTGACATATATCTTCCCAGAAAGAAACAAAAAAGGGGCAACCTGCCCCCAGTTAATTATTTAAACCAAAACCACTTATAAGAAAAGTTCCCCGTGGTCACTCATCCCTGCGTAATTCCCTTCCATCACACCATGAGAGTGCGTAGTTCCATTTAATATACTCCCCTGGCCCTTAGTTTGCATCAAATATGAGAACCCCACCAGCTCCAGCAGAGCAGTTGACATCAACCATGGTATCAATACAACAATCATTTACCACTGAGGCTTGGGCCATTCTCACAGCAGCCGTCTCCGATGCAAGTCGGAGGCACCATCCTCATGTTACCCCTCTCCATGTCGCAGCATCTCTCCTCTCTGCTCCTTCTTCCCTCCTGCGTCACACATGCACAATGCACCAACAACAGCACCACCACCGCCCTATGCACCCTTTCCTCTCGTGCCGGGCCCTTGATCTGTGTTTCTCAGTTGCATTAGATCGGATTGCTTCCATCCCTTCCCATTCATCATGCCCGATATTCTCCAATGCACTTGTGGCATCTCTTAAGCGTGCCCAGGCAATACAAAGACGCAGCTCTCCGGATCACCCCTTGCTCGCGATACGTGTCGACCTCCCGCATCTCACCATTTCAATTCTCGATGATCCGTCAGTTAGTCGGGTCATGGGTGAGGCAGGGTTTTCATCCCCTAGAGTCAAGTCGTCTATCCTGTCACATATCAGTCCAAAACATATCCAGGGTCGAGAGATCAGACTCGCTCTCAGTGGTTATCGACAAGAAATAAAAAGAGTGGCAGATGTGCTCATGAGGCAACAAAACCGGAATCCGGTACTAGTCGGAGACTCAGGTGTGGATTTTGTGATGGAAGAAATTCTAGGGATGATGAGAAGAGGAGAGTTTGGAGACTTGAAAGTTATCTCAGTAGGTGACTCGTTGAACCGAGTCAAAACAAACGAACTGTCTGATAAGATAAGGTGCATAGTAAACACAGTGTCGTTTAAACTGGTTCATAACAAAGGAGTAGTCCTAGATTTGGGAGATCTCAAGTGGCTTGTGGAAGCCCAGAATGGCGCAGGTTCGACTAATTACAGTATGGAGGAGGGTCGGAAAATGCTGACAGCTACTGCACGTGCCGTGATTGCCGAGGTGGCTTCCATTCTAAGACAAGAACGCCGTATGTGGTTGGTTGGAACCGCAACTTGCGCTACTTATTTGAAATGCCAAGTCTACCATCCAAACATGGAGACGGATTGGGACCTGCAGGCCCTTCCTATCACACCTCGATCTTTAGTCGGCGTGTCACTGTCACCAAGGTTTGCTATTTGTCTGAATTTACTTCTAGAAATTCTATATGTGAATCTTTTGTATAATAAGTTCACGCATATGATCATGGTACTCATAAAGTCTATTTATATGTGCTGAGTTTTGATACAGCGTATTTATCTTCTATTTTAAAAGGAAAAAGAAATTTAACAGAATATAAATATAGCATGAATCTCAAATGCAGTCATAGAAGTCCGATCCGCAGGAAGGCATTAGTTCTGTTCTGTCCCAAATAACAAGTTATGCCAATCAATATATACAGGGAAAGGATTTGATACTAATGATAATTTTTTATAGAATTAATGTGTATAAATAAGCCATCGTATTATTCAAGCATATATAATTCATAATTATTTTGTCCTCCTAACAGCACTTTTGGTGGAAAAGTAACTCTGAATAGCTCAGTTGAGGCACTGAACACATCTATCGACCTCTCTTCTAGCGTAAACAACGGTGTCGTACTGCTGAATTGGCATCCCGAAAAGCCCCCTTCGGCTTCTCTAGTATCACCAGGTTTATGCAAGTTTTGCTTGAAAAAACACGGTGACGAGTTGTCCTGCATTGGGGAAAGCCGCCAATTTGAACAATATAACAGCCGGAGGGGATTATATGGTTTAGCAAATGGCCCAGTGGTCTATCAGGTTTGCTTCTTAATTTATCAGATTCTTTTTGGTGCCCAGTACTGCTCAATGGTTTTACATAAAATGGATAATAGTGAAGGTTTTCATTTGTAACCAGACAAAGGGTGCAGAATTAATTATTAATCTTATATATATAGGTTGCTCATTTAATAATCACTTCCTACCTCTAATTAATTAACCAACCTTAAATTCCTCAATACAACAATTAATGCAAGTACACAGAATGGTCACATATTAAATGTAGCATTATTAATTCAAAATTCTTTCAGGGAGAAGAAACTCCAAATGAAACAACAATTGAGGCAAGTAAGAAAATGCGAGGCCCTAGTCTCCAAGACCAATTAGAAGTTGTGCCTACTTCACCTGGATCGAACAGTTCAATCGGATATCGCCCTTCACACTCTGAACCAACAGTACAGACTGATTTGTCTCTTGCACTCGCTCCAAATTCTGCTACCAAACTTTACTCCGGTCCAAGGGGTGATACCGCATCTCAGATCAGGCTCTCTGAACGACTCTTGCAAGAAGTGAATTGGCAACCAGAGGCCGCAATGTCCATTGCATCGGCAGTACAGGCTGTCAAATCAGAGTCCGGTGAGATGTACGGATTGTACAAATCTGCAATCTGGTTGCTGTTTAACGGACCTGACGATATTGGCAAGAGAAAAATGGCCTATGCACTATCTATGCAACTATTTTCCGAGAGACCAGCCACTTTTAACCTCGGCGCAAAAACAGACAGCACAATATCAGATTGTGGAATCACCCAACTGGACCTTTTGGTGGAGGCAGTGAAAACAAACCCCATGCGTGTGGTTGTCCTCAACGGCATTGATCAAGCCGATGCCGTTGTCAAGGCAACAATCAAGAAAGCCATCACGACGGGTCGGTTTGTTGATTCTTGTAATCGGGAAGTCCTTCACTTCGGAAACACCATTTTTGTTCTTATAGCCGGCAGCGAACAGGCTGAGAAGGAGATGAAATCACTCAGATGGCACCTGGAGCTCTCTGTTGAACCCAACACCCGGAAGCGAAAGGCTGAACATGACCAGCATACAGAAAGAAGGAATAGACATAGAATTGTCGGTCATTCGCTTTCTTTGGACCTCAATCTATGCCCTGGGTCAAGTTCAAGCAAACACGATAACAACAATGACGACAACGACGATGATGAGATCAAGGATGACGGTGATGCTAGTGACCTAACAGAGGAGAGCAGTCAAAACATTGGCCAGTTTACAGAGCCTTCCCCGTTTCCACCGAGAATCTGTGATATATATCATCTATTGGACCGGGCGATAGATTTCAAGCCATTTGATCAAAGCCATTTTAAGGTAAAACTTTCCAAGATTATGTCAGCCAAATTTGCGTCGATCATGGGTGCTTCGCTGAACTTGGAGATTGAAATGCGCGTTGTCGATCACATGGCTGATATCATTTTGCAAGGTGATGGCGGCATTGTGACCTTTGAGCAATGGGCCGACAAGGTACTCGTCCCCGTGTTCGAGCAATTGAAGAGGGGTGCATGTTTAAAAGATGGTGATAAGGTCCATTTGTCAGTTGTCAAGGATCGGCAACTAAGTTTGGTGACCAGCTGCCACGACGCGCCACTGCCGGTCTCAGTCATATATAATGGCATTTGATGCAACTTGAGAAGGTTTTGGAACTTAGGCTAGTGTAACTTTTTTTCCTTTTTTTTGTTTGGGGAGATAACTTGTAAAGATGGAAGAAATTGAGTTAATTTGGAGACTTTTAGTAAATCTCTGAATTTAACCTGTCTTGAAGATGAACTATGAATCTGACCTGTCTAGATATGCTTTCAGTAAATCTCTACAAATGTTTAAACTGAATCCGCAAGTAATCATCATTTTTGAAACATATTTCTAGTTTTAATTACTCTAAATAAAAACATATTTCTATTAATTTCAATTTCGGCTTTTCTGGTAAGTTTTTCCAATTTTGATTCATCTTGAGAAAACAGTTTCACACTATTACTCTGCTCAGTACTTTGAACGGTGACTTGTCCAAACATATGAAAAATGCTTTTTATTGTCACAGTAAACATCATAAAAGAATAGTGTTTCTTTCTTTTTGTTTATCTTTTTCTTTTCTAATCGATCTAGATTCTCTTGGACATTAAAAGTTTGGCTTGCTTGGCAATTATGTTATTTTTTTCAGCTAAAAGGCGGCTTGTAATTAATACATATCAGCATTTAGGACTTTTCATTATATGTATTCCTTGCACTATATATGGCATGTAGGGCTGCACAAAAAGTTCATAGTTCGTGATTCAATTTGAGTTTGATTCAAAAAAGTTCGTAATTAATTCGATTCAAAATCAGTTCACTCTGAAACAAATCAAACTAGTTCGGTTCGAATCTTAGTCAAACTCAAATAGGTATAGTTCATTCGAAATTAGTTCACGAACTATTTAGGTTCGAATATCAAATAATGCAACTAATTATGACTTCAAGCATCAATATTTAATAATGCAAGAATCAAACTTATATCAGACCTCAAAATTAATTGTTAATATAATGGTAACTTATAATAGAAAAATACTTTAGCAGGGTAACAAATTAATAATGAAATAAGTTTCATTTGACTAGGTCCATGCCGTGATTTTAATCAATCCAGCAGCGTAAAATGTAAAATAATTTTGGACTGGCTCATAATCTATCAGTGTGAATTCGTAAAAGGTAAAAGGTAAAAGGAAATGCATGAATTTTGTTCCACGTGAAGAAAACTAATGCATAAACTACCGGTGGCTGCCAAAAATTTTGTAGTCCGTGATTCGATTGACTTCAATTTGATTTGGAAAAAGGTTGTAATTAATTCAATTCAAAATTAGTTCATTATGAATCAAATCAAATCAGTTCGGTTCGAATCTTATTCAAACTCAAACTCAAACTGGGGTAAGTTTGATTTGGTTCAATTCGTTTGCAGCCCTAATGGCATGGAGTGGACCAAAAGGACATAAATTGGAATCTTCAATATGGCAATAAGAAATTTAAAATTTTGGGGACCAAATTGGAAAGTTTTGAGAAAATTTTGGTAACATATGCTCACCTCCTATCTACTTTATGTAATATTTTATGATGGTCCTAGTATATCCATTTCCTGTTATATGTTTGGCAATTTTTGGGCATCATCAGTGCAACCTGGAATTTGCTCTCCACTATATATCACATCTCAAAAGCGATTATTAATTTATGCAAGACTTCTTTTGTTCTTGCGCCTAGTTATCTGTACCATTTTTTTTCCATTCACCTTTTTTCTATTATTTTCTTTTGCCTAACTAAAATTTTAAAATGTTATATATGAAATAATCTTATTAATTCTACCATGCATATAGTGAGTGCATTACAACAGCTTAAAACCTCTCTATGTCCACTTTTAGAAAGGTCAACTTTTAGAATTTTACATTATTCAATTAGGAGTGCATTAAAAAAATTGCACTACAGAAAAGAAAAAATTTGGCGTACTTTTTCCCCAAATTATGTATCTCTGCTTTGTTTTTTGGTAAATGTCGTGGAAATCTGTTGTAGGTTTCTGTTTTTCCTCATCCAACTATTGATTTTTGTCAAGATTCGTACATGAAAAAATGAAACGGTTGGATAAAAAAAATTAGGTTTCTGCTTTTCCAAAAGTATAGCAGCAGATTCTGACTCAATGTCGAGTGATATTTTTTGTTTCGGGTAAATGTTGTCTACGGTAAAAATATACCAAATGTTAATTCATTTAATTGTGAATGCCATGCTTTAATTCGAATAATACTACCTATTTTTCCTTAAAATTAAACAGACTACCATTTTTGTAAAGAAGAAATTTTCTTAGGTACACATTTGGATAGTTAAGGGATAGTGCAATAATATTACATCAAATTAGTGTTTGAGAATATTATAAGGAAAGTGTTAATTCGAATAATGTGGAAAGAGTATTAATTTCAAATTATTCGGAATAAAACTAATATATCGTTTTATAATCCGGAATAGTGCTAATTCGATCGATATACGAACATGTTAATTACATTTAATTTTGAATGCCATACCTACAAAAATTTCTTCAAACCACTAACTTTTTTTTAAAGGAAAAATGAAGAAGAAGAAGAAAAGACTTTTATTGTTGTGGACTGTTGAGGTTTGAAGGATGAAGGATGAAGGATGAGCAAAGACAGGGGAAGATGCTTGTTGTATAAAGGGGTATACTTTTTCAGATGGCATCAACTTTCTCTTTTGATGAGGATGCCTTCTTCTATTTAAGACAAAATGCCTTTTTACCACCACCTTTTTCTCATAATTGCTTTACTTTTCCATTAAAAAGGGTGTGGATGCTCTTTTATTCGTGGTGCATGAAACAACTCATGTCATTCCAAAAAACAACCCCACTTTTTTTATTAATTATAAATTCTGACTTTTTACCTTAATGGACACCAGGAAACTTTTCTTTTCTGTGTTGAGTTCGCCTCTGCTGTCATTAAATTCAATGACTATTTAATGTTACTGGATTTTCGAGGATGGGCCCAAAAACTTTTTTATATTATAATCACATGTCGTGATCCAATTAATAGCATTCAGTGCCATGAAATTTTATGGCAAGAGACTCAAAAAAATTATATATGCCACTTAAAAAACTATAAAATTACGTATTTACTTATCTAAATTCTATAACAAACTACTTATCATTTTTAAATTCTAATAACTCACATATTTATTCAAAAACTTAATTAACTCTCATATTTATTCTAAAAACTACTTACGCAACAATGACGGATCATTTGACTCTCTGTTACATGCACTTAATTAACTCGTCGTACACTTAATTCAGAATGGTACATGCATGAGAATTGAAAGGAGTGTGAGCTTTGGGGAGAGAACTGGGGTCGGATGAACTTAGCTCAGCCATTGACAGGCACCGAATGCCAAAGGGAGAATGCAAAAATAATCGATTTACCAACATCAGTTTTAGCCTTTTCTGCCTTTTTCATTTTATTTTCTTAGTTTCCAATTTTACACTTTTCTTTCTGTTTCTATTTTCTTACTGCTCAGATGTTTGAGCATTTTCAATTCCTGCTATTTTACCTTGTTATAAAACTTTTGTAACACTTTATCATCAATGAAATCAAATGTGAGCATTAATTGACTCACATTTTTTTCTCAAAAAATGAGAATTGAGAGGAGTGGAACCGGTACCGGGGTCTATTTATTTCAGTTATTTGTGTCACTTTCTTCTCAAAAGGGAAAAGATAATTTGCGCACAGCCTCCGGAGCAACAAGTACAACCGTTGCTTTTGTAAAAAGGAAAGGAGCTTTTCTTCGTTATGGGCTTGTGTTGCCTTCTGATTCAGTGCTCATGAGTCATGATCTGCCTCTGACTTGGGGGAAAAGCACACAGTTATCTGATTGCTTCAGCCTTCAGTGCATCTGTGCATGTCCACCACATTAATTACTATTGTTTCTCTGTTGCCTTGTAATGTGTGCTTTTGGACACTCCCGAATACTCAGCTGTTAGAATTATTAGTCCCATCCCGATCGAGCGTCTCTGATGGGTCCGGATCCCCTGATGTAACTCAATTTTTGGATTTTGGAACGAGACCGTCCGATTAGAATCTGACATTCCATCTTGCACGATCCATCTCGGAATGTGTGCTCCATCTCGCGCGCTCATCTCGAATCGGACGGTCCCGATTTAAAACCTAAAAATTGAGCTACATTACTGGATCTCGATTCGTCTCAGACTAGCGCTCATTGTGTCTAAGTCAAATATTCATAAAAGAAGAATTGACATCATGTTTATATCTGGTAATTATAGTTAGGGGTGTTCAGCGGTTCGGTTCGGTTGAAACCGAACTGAACTAGGCAAACCAAAATTATAATTTGGTTTTAAAAATAAAATCGAACCGAACCAATTTAACATTGCAACCGAACCGAACCGAACCAAAGTTTTATTTCTGTTTATTCGGTTTGTTCGGTTCAAACTGAAATATATTATTTTTTTTTATTTAAAACAATTATTTTTGTAATAAACTAAAGTATATTAAGAAATAAATCGAGGTATTAAAAAATAACCGATTCTAAGCATAACCAGAATATTAAGAAATAAATCAAAACATAACAAGTTCAGTGAAAAAATGACTGATGCATGACAACTTTAAGGAAACCTCTTTTCTTTGCAATTAATGTCGAAAGTAGTTGATGGAGAAGTGACAATTGTACAGTGCATGTGGAGCCTCCTTTTGCTTTATTGGTTCGCTGTAGTCGTTTAAATAGGGGTACGTATCCTCTGAGATATCTCAATATTTGCGTGACCGACGTGTCCGGTGCCTATTCGGGGGAACCTAGGGGGCCAGTATTATTTGTGCTTCGAGATTAGTGTAGAACGTATTTGAACGATTGAGATATTCCAAAAAGTCACGCAAAGTTTGAGATATCTCAGAGGATGCGAATTCTTTAAATAGAACCTAAACCCGCTTTATCCGTCCAACCCGATTCAAGCAACTGTGATTTCATAGTTTATGGTACGATCACCGATTCACCGTAGACTAATCCGATGAATAAAATCATGATAACACAGATTTAGCAGAAAAAAGTAATTAAGATAACCCTCTATGCGACCTAACCCACATGTATTGTCTCTCACTGGTGTTTTGAAAAAAACCGGAGGTTCAAGAACCGGACCGTGGGAACCGTGGACCGCAACCGTACCGAACCGGACCGAGGTTCAAAACCGGATCAGACCGGACCGATTCAATTTAAGGTTCTAGAAAGGTTTTTATCTAATATTTTGGACTAGAACCGAACTAAACCGGACCCTACTAAACCGGTGAACCGTGGGAACCGTAACAAAACCGGACCGGACCGGACCTCATACTCACATATTCTTATTATTATTAAACTTTTGCTCTTTTCATTATTCTCAAAATTATATTTCATTGTTTCAAAAAAAATATTTAGTTGCAAAATCTTATTATGATTATAAAGTGTATAATTTATAAAAATCTTATAAGATGGGTGCAAAAATTAAGCAAGGAAAATTAACATTCAAATGAATAAATGGTAATAGGGGTTGGTCTAGGACCGGAACCGAACCGAACCGAACCTAGAACCGGACCGGACCGTGCGAAATTGGACCATGGTTCTAGCAAGGTTTTGAGCCAACTATTTCAAGTTAGAACCGCCGGAACCGAACCGTATAGAACCTTGGACCGTGAGAACCGTGACCCGTGCGAAACCGTGAACCGGACGAATTTGAACCGGACCGGACCGGACCGAACCGTTTGGTAAACACTATCTCTCACAAAGTTGTAAAAAAATGTGACTCATAATTAATATTTGAAAGATATTTTTGCACCCTGTATTCTTAAATAATTATTGAGAAGTCCAGCTAATATAACATTAATGTTATTTTAGCTTATATAACACTAACTCCAAAATCTACCGAATGACTTCCAACAGTGAATCCAAACTGTTCAAATTGATCTATTTCATTAGTTGTGCGTTATATGTAAATTTTATAATTTTTCGAATTGATTTAGTATCAAGTACACAGTGTTGAAAAAGGAGGTAGCACAGTTGGCTAGGAGAAAAGTTCTAAGATTGTTGGTTACCCAAATGTCGAGAGTTCGATTCTCTCTCACGATTTCGTAGCTTCTGCGAAGATTTTCCAAAAAAAAAATGTAAGCTGAGATGGATTTGACTCCGCTGCAGGACCCTGTTTTTCTGAATCAAACCGTTGAATTTTTTTCATGTACGAATCTCAATACAGATGAACGTTTAGATTTGGAAAAGCAAAGTCATGCTCTTCTATTTGAAGAGCAGTGGAGTCGGTTCCAAGCTGAGATAGCTTCTAAGCTAGCTATATATGACAATGGAAGTCTGAGGAATCGATCTTGACATGATCCTTCAGTGTGTTATTCGATTGAGCAATTTGACCTTGGAAGATACTGATGAGATGGTCCCAGTGATGACAATGTTTTTGTTAGATGGTAATTAGTTTTGTAATAATGGGGACTCTGTCAATGAGCAAACTGAGTAGCTAAAGATACTGTGATATACTGTGATGTGCTGTAAATTTGTTTTACCTGTTAGGATTTTGAGTTTGGATGCGTGCCAATGATGCAAATGGAGTGTGTTCAAATCTTTGCTACTACCAACTAATTAATGTTCTGTTGGTTTGAATTAATTAATAGATTCATAATTCATAATATGGAGTGTGTGACTCAGGCAAAAAAGATTTTCTTATAAGGGTTTAATTGCTTAGTTTTGTTGTGGGAATGTTACAATTTCTTGTAGGGATCTAAAAAAAATATTTATAATTTTTTCATTAATTATCAACGGATTTTAACCCTTTTATTATATCAAAACTTAATATCTCGGTAAAGAGAACCCAAAATAATAAATAAATACATATTCCATTTCAAGATATAAGGATTAAAATGCCAACGTCAAAATGCTTTAGGCATTTTTTTTTAAAATTTGAAACACTTATGAAACACTAGGATCACACCAAAAAAAAAATACGTTGCATATATATTTTTAGAAAATTCATTAATCTAAAAGTTTCTAGATCATCAAAAAGCTGTGATTTTCTAACTATCTAACAAAATAGTAAAATAAATCTAGAAATATAATTTGATTCTTAAACATGGAGATCTAGTTGAGAGGTTTGGATGGGGCATTTGAATTTTGAAAATGAAAATATGGATGTGAAGCTTCTGGAGCAACGGATGGAGATCAGACGTTCAACATGTTCTTTTAATATAAAAAAAAAAAATTCACATCTGACAATTTTAGTGGGCTTCAGTTGGGCTGAAAAGGCCCGCCACTTAAACGTGCCCGGGCACTAAAGTAAATTAGGATGCTTCAGCCCATTTCAGCTTGATAAAGTAAATGCTACACGGTTTGAGAAACTAATATCTAAATTCCTATATAATTATGAAAATTCTCAAATAAATGAAATAAAAAAAAATATTACTTATACCGTTGGATATTAGGATATTGATAGTGAGGCATGCGGACCGTTTTTTTAAGGGATTGAATCAACATTCATAATTCATAATGTTTGGATTAAATCTGGAAAAATAAATATTAACAACTTCATTATCATATGTTTTAATATTAAAGACGTCATAGTCAGTGGTGGAGCCACATGTACGCATGTTAAAAAAAAATTCTAATATATGTTCTTTTTTTTTGTCAATTTTATTAAAAACAATTTTAAAAACATTTTTCTGTTTAAAATAATTATACAATTATGTTTTATTTTATTTTATTTATCCCATCCTATCATATTTCTTACTCCGTCCTGGTCATCACTGTAACTAGGAGTAAATCACCCATAACTCGTGACTCGCTCATTAACAACTCGCTCATTATCGCTCGTTCACTTAATGAGTCGAGCATGAGCATACCCCTACTCACTCATTAAGAACTGAGTTTCATTAATCATGCCACATCCAATCCCTTGAATCAAATTTGTAGATATGTGAAGATGCATTTTTATTATTGTTTTGATAATGCAAATTTGTAGATATGTGATAAGGAGATAGCTACGAGGATGTGACATGTGGGGCTGTGAGAACCGACAAGAAGATAGCTATTTGATTTTGTTAAATTTGCTTATGGACATTTTTTTGTTAAATTATGTAATGTTTAATTAGATTAGATTATGACAATTTGTTAAATTCTATAAATGAAAATTATTTTTTGAATGATATATCTTAAACAAAAAATTAAAACAAAATTTAAATAAGTTTGATTTCTTAGCTTGTTCATAACTCGTGACTCGCTCAGTCGCTCATAACTCGCTCATTAACAACCCGCTCATTATCAACTCGCTCATTAATATCTCGCTTATTAACTTAATTAGCCGAGCATGAGCATACCCCAACTCGCTTATACTCTCATTAATCAGCCCTAACTGTAACCAAGGGCGGAACCAGCGCCTGGGCCCTGGTCCCCTCCCCGGGCCCAGAAAATTTTCATATATAGCAGTTGAGTTATGGGCCCTTGGCACTCTCAGCCCGTTGCACCCTCAGCTCGTTAGCACCCCTAATTTTCATTTCTGGTTCTACCACTGACTGTAACTATAACTATAACTATTGTGGAATATTTTAAGGATTTTTTTTTAACCATGGAATTTTACAGTAAAATCAGGGTTTTTAAGTGTGAAATCCACAACAGGACTTGAGAGTCACTTTAATCATCTACCAACACCCAAGAGCTGCCAGTTATAAATACCAATGAAGAAAAAAACAAATGAAAGTGGGGCAACTGCCCCAGCTGGGAAATTATTAAACCAAAACCACTAGTCATAAATGTTTTCTCCTTGTTCGGACGCCTGTTGATGATAAAGTTCCATTTAACTTCCCTTCTGCAATATTATTTTTGCATGATGTATGTGCATGTAGAGCCTAGAGGCATGCACCGACCGTGCGCCCCTAAATTAATCCGAAAGGGTTAATTGGTTAGAAAGAATATATGTAGCACGCCGAGGAAGAGTCTAAAGGCTCAGAGCTGGATGGAACAGGACAAATTAATGTGCCCTTATCCATCTGAAAAAGGCTATTGGATTTGGCCCCATGCATATATGTATATATTTTGATATATCCCACTTTATACACAAAGTTGGGTTCTTAATTTACAAATATATGTTAAATTAATTTGTTCAGCTCTCATCCCCTCCAGCTGCACGTAACTTATTCATAGAATTACATCCACAATTTATCCATGATATAGATATTAGACTATATGTGTGTATTATATCTGCAAGGGTAAATAGTAATTATCCACGAGGGTATACCGACAGAAATGTGTTTTTTTTTTTTCTATTAGCGACGGTAATATCTGTGAGAGTATACCGACAGAATTTCTTGCGAATAGTGCCCCCATTATTGTAGACGTGTATATAAACAGATTTGAACCTAGACATATATAAACACAGTACTTATAATTAGAGAATAAGGATTCTAATACGGATAATTTTATACAGTTAATTACTGAATATTAATACATATGTAACCAGGACGAAAAAGAAACAATTTAGAATAATAAAAACAACGAACTAAAAAAAAAACTAGTATCCATAATAATTAATAACAACTACATAATATATGATATTTCCCAACAAAAAGAAAAGAAAAGATTGGAACGAAGAAAGATGTATAAATTAAACTATATATAAATTAAAACTAGAGTCAAATCTCCGTTGGATTTCTCCAATAAATTCCAGAAAAATTGGAGAGGAACCAAAGCCCTAAAATTTGCCATGTGCCGGTCTGTAGTTTCTTCACCTGTCACTGCAGCACTTTTGATATTTATATATTAGCAGAATCAAGACGAATGTATGACATTAATTGCTGAATTGCATGGTCTGACAAATACCTTTTTATAAAAGCTGGTGACATGATAGGAATATTGTGCTCTCCAATTATTATACGTATTTTTTTATTGTATCGGGAGTCTGTCGTTCGTATCACCGAATTTGGTTAGCTTGGATTTAAAATATATGTATTAAAAACCAGTAAATTCTATTTCGAATCAGGTTACTGTTAACTTGGATTTTGATCAAACGATCCGGATTCAAAACCCAAAGTTTGAGTTACTTTAAAGAATTCGGATCCAATATAACCAGTACATAGTTAATTGATTGAAGGCTCATTATCACGCAATCAGAGCACGATATTACTGTCTCATATAATCTGTGTTTTCTGGTGTACTGATATATATATATTTATACTGGTAGGGACTTATTTGTGTACTGGTGTGTGCTGATATATGCATTGGTTTATAATGAGTAATGAAAGTCTAAGAACATTTATTTAAAAAAAAAAAATGTTTGATACATATTGAAATTCTAGGATTATACCTTTTTTTGTGAAAGGAAATGATATCAATCCAAAAGGCTCTCCGCCAATCGCTATACATATAACAATATCTTCCAGTAGGAACAGTCCAATTTTTGAATAAAAATTTACTTTTTCCCACTGAGAAATATATTGAGAAGTACTGAAATGGACGTCTCCTGATAAAGATGGTCCATCGTTCATTGGTTTATTGGTTCAATTTGTGAGTCAATTAGCTGATAATATCATTAATAATATTTCTCAAATCAATTGAACTTTTTCATAAATAAAACAATATATTTTGTAACAATTCTTTGATTTCTTTCTTTCAGTTTTAACAAAATCACTGAGATTGAGTTGACAGCTTTAAATTCTCTTTGTTTTTTAATTGCCAAATGATAATATACATTGTGCATATTGATCCGTACTATGGATCAATATTTACGTTTTCAAAGTTCAAATAGTTGGTCTTAATCATTTAATGTAATTTATATAGAGTAGAACTAGGGTGTTCTTAAGTTCACTAAGTTTCTTTGTGAACTCAACTCTAAAACATATCAGATTGACTTCAAATGACGAATCTGAACCGTTGAAGCTCTTTTACCTTATGAGTGATGCCTCTACATGCAAAAATTTTAAACTTTCGAATTAATTTAGTATTAAGTCAAGCGGTCAAAAGTAGAAGATTTATAATATTAATGCATTCATTTTTTGAACAATTTTTTTACCAATTGACTCTATACATAATTAATTCGAAATTTTAAAAATTTTGCATGTAGATGCATCACTCGTAAGGTATAAGGATTTCAACGGTTTGGATTCGTCATTTGAAATCAATCCGATAGATTTTAGAGTTAGAGTTCACAAAGTGGCTTGGTGAACTTAAGAGCAACCTAGTTTTACTCATTTATATATGAAAATATAATTGTAAACTACATTTTATATTTGTTAGAATTTTCTTACCATCTTTTTAGATAGGTAGAAAATCACCATTTTCAAATGAGCTAAAATCTCTAGATCAAGTAGTATTTTCTAACTATCTCATAAACAAATTATAAAAAAGAAATTGATCTGCAAAACATTTTTGTATGGAGACCTGACTGAACGGTTTAGATTGATTATTTGAACTTTAAAAGAAATATATTTATTCATAGTACGGACCAATATGCTCCATACATGTTATTATAGCCTCGCTCAATAATAATCACATTTGTAGTAAATTGGATATGAAAATACTGAAGTCTGGTATATATCAATACTCATGAAACTTGTTAAAATAAATTATTATATACATTTTGAGGTTTGAACGGGAAAATGCCCAATAATGGGCTTTCTTTTTAAATCTGCTTTCAGCCCGTTTAAAAATTTGACTAAAATCTGCGAGACACCCTTAATTTAAATCGTTAGTCCGTAATGGGCTTCCTTTGTTGGCCCAAAAATAGAAAAGTAATGACCGTTAATTAGCCCGGCCTGAAAATGGAGCCGCTATCGCATATTCGCATCGTTGCTTCTTTTCTCCCAACTCTGGCGGATAGAGAAGGGATTCGGCCATGGAGACTGCAGGGAGAGCGATGCTGACTCCAGTGGCGACTGTGGTGGCTCCGCCTCGCGCCTTTGCCACAAATTTGGTTCGATTCTCCGACCTCCGTTTGTTTCCTCAATTTTTTCGAGGAGCACTTCAAGTTGACCCCAAATTGACACTGTGAGTTTCACTACGCAAGGGAATTTCCTTGAATTGTTTTTCTTTTTATTTATCTATGACATGTACTCGGTGCTACTCCTAAATTAGTTGTGAATTTAGGTGTCATCGTCTGTGCTGTACATATCTGGGGTTTTGAGCGGGTTTTCATTAAATTAAATTTAAGTTGTTTCTGTTTCCTCTCTAGTATCCAAATCCTTAACTCTGATTTATAAATTTATGTCCATTTTTTGCAGCCAGTATTTGTTTGTTGAGTCTTATTGAATTAAGCAGGAACTGTGAATATGCTGTGATTTCAAAATAGCCCCAATTAACATAAAACACATCATATGCTGGTTTGTTTGGGGGTTTTGTACCAGGACATTATTTCTTCTTGCTCTTGTCAGTAAATATCAAAGACAAGTTTCCAATAGATATAATAGAAATCAA
>CAXKVW010001361.1:0-51960 GCA_964058825.1 Carex arenaria | reverse complement strand
AGAGGCTGCAAAGTCGTGAGGGGGAATCGAACTCTCGATCTTTGGGTACAACAATCCTAGAACTTTTTCCTAGCCAACTGTGCTACCGCCCCTTTCCCGCGCATATACAATAACTCAATTCAAGAAATTATCAAAGTATATAGCATGTGCAACTAAACACCAAGAAACGCTCCAATAACCTTAAGCCCAAAAATTACACTGCCTTGAATGAAAAGATTAAAATTTGGGCTGGGCCCACAAACAGAAGCAAAGAAATGGAAATGGAAGATAAATTTAAGGCGGAAAAGAAAGATTAAGAAACCCTAAAAATATAAAAACCGAAGCAGCCGTCCGTATCCGCTTCATTTAAATAGAGAGAACCCTAAACCCTAAATAGAGAGACAGGAGGCAACGCCGCTGCCAAGGTTTTCAAAGGGGGGAGAGAGAGAGGAGGCAACGAGGAGCGAGTGTATATAGAAGGAGAAGACGTAGAGATAGTATCCGAGAGGGACCCACGCGCGGTGCATACCTGATTCTACCGTTGGTGAGGTAACTACACTTCTCTTTTGATCAATGTTCTTCGCATCTATGGGTTTGTTGTGAAAATCTGTGTAAGAAGATGAATTAATTTGGTTGGTGGGATAGGAATTAATTTGGTAGTAGGTATAAGATAGCGCTTGATGCTTGTTTAACTTTTTTTATTTACCCCAGCTGACACTACTTAGCTGTTAATTAATTTGGGTTTTAGAATTTTGAGGGTAGTTGTTATTCTTGAATTGGTTGATCAAAACAGGTAGCTAGATCAGGCTACTATGTTTTTTTTTCAAAAAAAAATTAAAGCTCAAGTGATGTTGACAATTCTTAAATTAGACTTTATTCATGATGTAATGATTAGTTGAAGTACTCTTAAGAAAGTTATTTTCATTCTCACAAATATTTTCTACGGAAGTTTTGAACACCTTTCTTAGGCCATATTAAATATGGCAAGAAAAGAGTTGAAAGTTACAGTCCTGATCATTGGTTTACTCCACAAAATTATCACTGCTTTAGTTGTTTGCGGGAGTTTATATTATTACCACAAGCACTTCCTAGGATATCTTACTTTGGTTATTTGATTCCCCTGGAGTTTGTTAATGATGATCATGATTACCCCATACAATCATAAAATTTAGAGTGACAACTATTCAAGAAACCATATTTATATATAAGGAAGAAAACAGACTCAACTCTTTTAATTTAACACGTCCAGTGCAATCTATAATTTTGTTTAGCTTTTTTCTATGCTTATAGTAGGAGTAAGTTTATATTATTAATACCAGACTGCATGTTATGGCTAATTCATAGTTCCCTAAATATTATCACTATAAAAAAGTACTGTATATTATGAATAGTTTTCTGTAGCTTGCTAGGAATGTTATTTTCAATTTTATATCTCGCAAATATAATATGCGAAAATTTAGACATCTTGGATATTTTATTTAGTATTCAGATAAGCATTATAAAGTTTAGTCCTTATTAATGGTCTTCAAGCAATATCGCCTCTGTTGTTTGCGAGAGTTTGTACTATTAGAGTGAACATTTCTTAGGATGTTGCTTTGGCCATTTGGTATTCATATAGTTTTTTTATTGACAATCGTAAACCACAGACAAATATGAATTTTTAAAATGATAACCTTTCAAAGAATCATATTTCTAGACAAGGAACAAAAAGACTTCTTTTGGTGCTATATATTGTTTCTTTATCTAATCATACACAAGAATGTTAATGAATGTAAACTGTTGCATGTATAGAAATGACAAATGAAATCTTATTTAGCTAATATTTCCAGTACAATTCTTGTCTCTCTTTTTTTTAAGGGAAAATTTGTTTTATGCCACTCCAAAACATGGAAATTAGGAATTTGCCACCCCAAAACCTTAAATTAGCAAATTGCCACTCCAAAATAAATATATTTAACTAATTGCCACAATTATACATATAATTCAGATTTTTTATTAAAAAATTTCTGAAAATTCAACAAATTTTAATAATGACTAACATACCCCCACCCCTCTTACGTCCCCTACCACCATTACCACCCCTGTTTATTACAGATGTAAGTTTAACAAACCTTTTGCAGTGCCATTATGCTGTGAATTTGTAACCTGTAGCAAAGCTACTGGTCAATACTTTTATTCTCAGCATTCCTATTTATTATATTTTGTTTGTCATTAATTCCACAAAACAGTCAAATTGTAAAAGTATGAAGTATAAACTCTTGATACGGACCTGATTGAACGATCAAACCTGATCCTCTTTTAAGCAAAAATATGAAACCTATTTCCCAATATCTGCCGCAATCCCAATTGAAATTGCTCGATTTGGGAATAGCCGTTGCTCAGTTAATAACGGGTCGGATCCAATTTCTGACGTGTCGTCATGACAGTCATTAGCAAGATCCGCTAAACCGATCTTAGATCAGGTTCTTGTATTGGTGTCGCCTATATAAGGCTGATTTCTGTAACAACTTGGATTGTCAATGAAATAAATAATTTTGGAGTCACACTCTTTCTCTCTCGTTCAAAGCTGTAGTTAGCTAAGATCGATTCTTTCTTCCTTATATTTTCAAATTGTCACTGTTTCAGCCTCAATTGAGGTTGAATCTCACTTGTCAGGAATCAGGTCCTGACAATATCACCTTACTGGGTTTGCTCGGAATATGAATTATTTGAAAAAATGGAAGGTACCTGCTGTAGTAAAATTTGCTGTGATGTCTTGAAACCTAATAACCTGCGATACTATCTCTTGGTAGGTACACTTGTAAAATTCTGTTTCCCCTTACCTTATCACCTGCTGTAGTAAAGTTTGCTCGGAATATGAAGGAAGCAGTGGGAGAAGGTGGTAATGGTGGTAGGGGAAGTAAGAGGGGTGGGGATATTTTAGTCATTATTAAAATTTGTTTAATTTTTAGAAATTTTTTAATCAAAAATCTGAATTATATGTATAATTGTGGCAATTAGCTAAATATATTGATTTTGGAGTGGCAATTTGCTAATTTAAGGTTTTGGAGTGGCAAATTCCTAATTTCCATATTTTGAAGTGGTATAAAACAAAGTTTCCCTTTTTTTAAAGTTGATGCAAAAGTTCAACCTGTTAGATGAATGCATGTTGTCATCATCTGCATAGTTCTCGGTACACCTGCTTTACCTCAATCCTTGATTGAATCCCATTATTATGAGCAAAATTGTAGTGTGATGATATGAGTCTCCAAAATTTGCTTATCAATTAATAATGTCCGGTTGGCAGATAATTTTTTTTTTTCAGCCTTTGTCACAATTGTTATTCATATTTTCTAAACATTTTTTTAATTCTTTTAATGTAGATACTCATGAGGCTGCTTCGTTAGTCATGAAGAATATAATTCACCTCAAATTCAGCATGGGTGGTTTAGGAAAGGAGGCCTCACCTATGTCTGGTGCATGTATGTGCTTTTTAATTGTTATTTCAATGCATTAATTACGCTTGCTTTCCCTTGTTTTAATGCAACACATACTTCAAATGCTGAAAGTTAATTTTCAGAAGGATGGTTACCATGTTTGTAAATTATTGTGTGTTTGCCATGATGAGTCTGTGATTTGAAATCCAAATCCACCTTATCATACAATGGATTCAAAGTAATGCTATTAAATATTATCAACTTAATTATATCGTTAACATAAAATATCATCATGAATCTGTATACAGATGCCTGTAAATGTGAAAATTTTGGAAAGTAACATATTGAGTGATAAAAAAAAATTGGACCCATTAAAATTAAGTCTCTGCCCTACCTAAATATATGGTCCTATATTATAACATCCATATATGTCACATTTTCCCTTTAGGAATAAATTCCATCATATATGTTTAGTAGAAAAATGAAATAAATAATTGTAGTGCTTTCAGGGGCACTTTAATCTACCAGTATAGAAACCCGGTTTGTTAGTTTAATCACATTGCCATGAACTTTGAAATTCTATATTAGAAAAACAAACTCATACTCAGGTGTAAAATCTTGTCCATCATCAGGTAAAGACTAACAGTAGCTTACCCGCACAAAGGTTTGTACATTCAATATCCCGCAGCATTCAATTTCTTGCTCATATGTGCACACTTGTATTTTTGCTCTCTTTGTACTTTTGTTATGCCTTTTTTATTATTATTATTTTTAAATAGGCTCACAATTTTAAATAACCTGGTATTATTTATTCTGTTACTCTATTTCAGGCAACTTGGGTTCATCCAGGAAAGAGGCCATTTATTTTCTCTCAGGGACATCAAGCAAGAAAATGAAGGTACTTGTGTTTTTTATCATGATGGCATTGTGTGCATGTATTTATGTTTGAAAAAGTAGAGAGAATTTGGAAACAAGGCCACAGAAGTGACTTCATTGTGGAAAGGTTTTACTGATTTTTTTATTAATAGAAAAAGGGGGAAATTATCGAAAAAGTGGTACAATCCTATGAAATATTGTTTCTTAGGAATGATGATATAGACAAAAATGTCTACCCCGTCTACATGTTTGTGTTCTAGTGATTTACAGCATTTTTTGTGATGTGGTGCAGAATAAAAGAGGAAGGAGAGAGCAAAGGAACTGGAGGGCATCGACGCAAGCAACATCATCACAAGTTCTCGTAGGCAAAGCTCTGCCTTTAGCTACATACCACCCCCAAAACCACCAAAGCTAGAGCTTTCTTCCGATGATGATGGTGATGAGGATGATGACAATGATGATGTTGATATGGAGAAAGGTGATGTCAATGATGATGATGCTGTTGGAGATGTTAATGACGGTGGAGATGATAGTAATGATGATGATGGTGATGAAGGCAAAGGATCTGGTCAAGGTTTGCATAATTGCTACTGATGATTAATAGAGTACAAGGAGATGGTGCATCAGTTTAGATAGATAGTGGTAGTGTTGTAATTAGCAAGTGATGTAATTAGTAAGGAGGCAACAGAGTTAGTTAGTGGCATTGTTGTAATTAATTAAGTTGTTGCCTCTATATAGATGTAATGAGTAATGACTCAGTTTGTAACATTCAATCAGGAATAAAATAAAGATGCATTTTCTTCAATTCTCTCTCTCTGTTTACATAGCATCAGAGCACAATGGAAACTGAACCAAAACTTGATTTGAATTCTAATTACTCCCAGCCCTCCTACGTTTCTTCTCCTCTCTCTACCATCTCTAATGGCACACAAGACAATCACCTTGTGATGCTCACACTACCTATCTCTACTAAGCTTGATAGTGAGAAACAGCGGACTAGATTCAAACTAAAATACTGAAGTACCTTATTAGGTGATATGAATTCATTTGGAGGCTAACTCAACTGGATTTTGGTCCGTTATTCAATTAGAAATATCATGTCGGAAACAGCTTGGGTCCGATGGCCATCGGACCCAAAGTAGTTCCAACGGGTTCTCTCACTGTCGGATCTGCTTTAGAATTTGTGCACACGGATTTTGAAGCTGACGCGAATCCTAAAGCAGATCCAACCGTGAGCGAACCCATTGGAACCACTTTGGGTCTTATGGCCATCGGACCCAAGCTGCTCATGTCAACCAAACAAAAAAAAATGTGCATTCCAGTGGCAACAATGGTAGTTAGTTATGCAGTTGTTGGATTGTAGCTAGTTACAGGGATTCAGATAAATTCTAATTGTGAAGCTGGAGAGGTGAAAGTGGGAAACCATATTTTTACTAATATTAATTGTACTTGGTTTAATTTGAGCATGGTTTATGTAAAACCATGGATTTACGTTGGTTTGTACTGAAAAGTTGAAACTAGGTTTGCCAACATCATCCTTGACATCACCTTTCTCCATATCAACATCATCATTGTCATCATCCTCATCACCATTAGCTACATCCTCTGATGTCAATGATGATGTTGATATGGACCCCTGCCTGGTGGAAGATAGTAGTAGTGTAGTACATCCTCTGATGCAACACTCTAGCTTTTGACTACTTGCAAGGAGCAAAAGTTACAGAAACACCCCCACCCCCCTCTGATTTGACAATGAACAAATACGTGCAGAAAACCTCTTGGATGTTAGTTAGTATACCACTGGCATCCCCTGCTAAAACCAAATACATGCAGATCCTGTACCAATATATTAGAAAAGATTTACTAAGACCGCATAGAATTTTTGAATAAAACATAAGCTTGCAGTCAAGAAATTATAAAGCAGTTTTTTTAACATTGGAGAAGTGCCAATTTTCAGTCAAGGATTCAGATCCTATACCAATACATTATAAAAGATTACTTAGACCACATAAAATATTTGAATAAAATATCAGATTGCAGCCAAAAAATTATAACATTAAAGAAGTACCAGTACATTTAAAAAGATAATTACTAAGCATCACATAGACTATCTTGATTTAATTTAATTCACCTTTCAAACATATAATATGTAGTAACGGGTCCAGTTAATATATTATACTGTCCCAACATCGTTGACACGGGTTTTCCTTCGAAACATTTCACTCTAATTATACTTGAATGAAAAAGGAACATTATATATTGTTCCTAATAAAAACAAGAAAGGTCACTGTTCTTTATTTAAGCTATCTCGCGCTTGTCCTCCTCAGACTATTAGGTTCATTATAGATTAACTAACTTTTATGGGTACATAAGAAATTAACCCTTCTAATTGAGGACTTTCTTACTCAAATAGGAACGCTTAAATTTCTATTGAATAAAACCAAAGCTGATTTTTTTGTGTTCACAATCCTTTCAACAGCATTCCAAAACTTAGAATGAAATTAACCCTTACTTCATAATACTGCTTTCTAGCATGCAACCTTCCCAATGCATCCATAAATATTAAGAAATTCAACTACTAAGAACAATAAAAATAGGATCATTATTAATTATTATCTATTCAGATAAATTTTGCAGGGAATCATCAAACAGAGAAGAAAATATACTAGATTAACTTGCTTGGGACAATACATCAATATTCAATAACATGTATAAGCTTCCATTTCACTGCATGAAGAAGCACAAACAATTGTAAGAAAAAGTATTAGCATGGAACAACCTAATAGAAGGATTATCTGTTGATATTTTGATACTAGCCAAAAATTACCAAAACAGTCAGTCTATCAGTAGTAAGGAAGCAGCTAGAGCAAACTCGGTATCAGCCATAAAGACTTTTGCCAATGCGCATTAATTTTAAATGGGCCTAAATCACCAGTCATATCAGTAACCATCCTATCATCCAGCTTTGCCAATTTGATGCTGTGATTGTAGACATTATACCATGGGTACCAACTTTCTTGTCGGTTCTTCTCTGATCTGACCGAGTCATAGCACAAACAATTTGCACCCCATTCTGGCAATTGCAGATTAGCACTTGAGAGGCACAATGCATTGTCATCACTACCCAGGAAAAGCACATTTTGGCCTATGTCTATCACTTCAATCCACTCTGGTTCTCCATCATTGCTGAACTTGTACACTCTATGCTCAGTTTCATACAAATTTCCACTAATGAGCAATATATACTCCTTCGACCAGATGAATGCCAAATAGAATGTCGTCGCCACCCAACAATGTTCTTGACCGATTATTAAAGTTATACATTGTAACTGAAGAAAAAGGGCAAACTGCATATAACAAACCATTGCTATAGGTGATATCCCAAATACCATGAGCAATATTATCATCAAATTCAATCACTGTCCAACATTTATTGTCAATTTTACAAAATGCCAACGGCCATGTGCTAGAAGATAAAACAAAAACTATGCAACTGGGGTCGTGTGGAGCTGATGTCAGTATAGCCTTACGGACTATGACATTGTCAGTAGGGTTAATAGCATATCGATCAGCTTCCCAGTTCTCAAAGAAATTCTCAGCATAAAGGGGAGCAATTCCAATATGAGAGGGAGTTCCGCCCAATAGGGGAAGGGAAATTGTAGCACGAGTGATGGGATTAAGCAGGGATACCTATTGTCCTTTCTGAAGGACAAACCAACCATGCGAAGATGCACAGATAGACGCCTGGCGAGTCTCAGGGAGGTTGAGCTTGTGGATTTTACAAGCTGCAAGATCGTAAAATTAACAGGTGGAATCATCATTACCATCGAATTTGTAAGGCAGCATCAGCCATGGTAGCTGGAGAGGGAGGTGGTCAGGGCGCGAGGAACAGGCATTTTGCCAGGGACAGCAGACAGCACGGAAGTGGATGTAGTCGGCGAGGGAGGTGACCTTCTTGCCTATGACCTCAAGGAGGTCAGTTGGGAGATGATGCCAATCACGCCCCATCTTTTTGGAATCCATCGATCGGAAATGAGAGCGAGAGGAGAGTGTAGAAGGGTTTATCGTAGTGGTGTGACCTTAACTTATTTCCAAAGAACAAGAAAGTTTCTTGTTAAAAGGAAAACTGAAATCGGACGAAAGCGAGGAGAAATGATTTGAATTCTTTTTTGGTGGTTTTAGGCGGAGATTGAAATCTTGTTGAGCTGGGCCTTACTATTTTCGTTGGGCCTGACTCATTTAATTTAATAAGAGGGAGGACTTATTTCTTTTTTTTTATTCCTTATATTTGAGCTCCGAGAAATGAAGGGATTATTTCCTGAATTCCTGATACGGCTATATCGGAGCAAGAAGGTTTCTTGTTAAAAGGGGAAATGAAATAGGAATTCTTGATCGTAGTATGATCGGAAGAACGAAAGCGTACGCAGAAATGATTTGAATTTTTATTTTTGTTGGTTTTTTACTGCAACGAGACTCTAATTTTTAGTGGGCTATATTAGGCGGAGATTAAAATTAACTCCTTGAGTGGGCCTTAGTATTTTCTGTGGGCCTGGGCTCCTTTAATTTACTACGATATATGTATATTTATTTTTATGAAATGAAATAATTAAATGGATTTAGCTGTTTAAGAGATAATTGCATGCATTTATTTTTAATAGGTAGAGTGGTAGACAAGAATGTACTGTATCTCTTTTATATCTTTTATCCAATTATATGTATAGCATTTGAGAAATTACATAATATTATATTTACTCTTCTAAAATTCAAAATTTATTTGGATATATAACATTATAAAATTGGTCAGATATCCACAAACTCAACTTTTTCCACAAAACAATATACATGTAATAATTTTTCAATGTACATGTAATAACTTTTTTATTAACCAATAGGATCAGCAAATCCTGTCAGGAACTAGCATGGTTGATGATTCTAAACAAGAAATTATCCTGTCTTTTTTAAACTTTCACTCAAGAAGCACATTACGAGATGCAAAGAATTTGCCTAGTGTTAGTTGATGCAAACAATTTGCCAGCCTCTTCTCTGCTGCTTCGCACCTCCTTGGCTTTCCCTCTCCGTTATTGGAATATCGTAAACTTAGAACACTAATATACATCGAAGGAATTTTTTTGTCACCGAACTTTACTGATAAATTGAACCAGCGGTTAGTTACTTGTTTAGACTAGAGGAAGGAGTAGAGATATTATACAGATCCAGTTTTTGGTGTATATAGCAGTTTAAGTACTTTTGGTTGTAACTTAACTATGTTTTGTAATGAAGCAGGGCCTAGGCCTTATTATCAAAAAAAAAAAAAAAAAAAATTGAACCAGCGAACCTAAAATTGAGACTCAAAAGAAAAAATGAAGTGTAATTTGGTAGGAAATTAGATTGAATAGAATACAAAAAAACAGAGAATATCCTTCTTTGCAAATGTTTTATAAACTGGAGATTAATTTTATTTGGTTATTCAATTTCTGGGGTTTAGGTGACACAAATATATACATTGGATTTGAAGCTAAGAAATATACATCGTTATTTCTGGCGCCTATTGATCTAATTGAGATTTATTATCCAAGATTAGTTAAAAGTTAAACTTAATTAGTTAAAGGGATTGGCACCAAATTTGTCATCTAATTGACATTTGGAAATCCAGTAACTCCCGGGATCCAACAAAATTGAAGTTGGCGTTTCTGATATGTTTCGAAATTTCCAAAAAAAGTATGATATAGATTTATGTGCTATTCCCAGATAATTTTGAAGGATTTCAGGTGGAGTTTTCATATATGACTTAGTACAGAAAATGTTTGGTTTGATTGCATATTTAAAAACTCTATTCCAGTTTAATATTCGAAAGATGCATATTTACTATATTGCACTCTTTATTGTTTAATTTCTGGTTTTTCGTCAGGGAAATATGAGTCCTCTTGGTATTTATGAAGTTACAGGGATAATTTTTCAATGGAGGTAGAACGGCTGCTCAAATTGATAGATAACAAACAGCAATGTTAATTAAAATGCTTGGATCTCTGAAGTAATTAGGCGTTGACTTGGCCTTTTTCTCTGTCTTGAGAAGAAAATATACTAGATTTAATTACTTTCTTGGGAGTTAGGACTATACATCAATATTGATACTATCCCCACATAACAACATCATTGGCACTGGTTTTCCTTGGAAACATTGTACTGTAGTTATACTTGATTGAAAAAATAACATTATTGTCCCAATAACAACAAGAAATACCCCCTGTTACTTCATTTAAGCTATCGCGCACTTGTTGTCTCCAGACTGCTGAGGTTCATTATAAATTAAAGAATTCTATAAGGGTACATGAGAAATGAACCCTCATAAATAAGGTCTTTCTTACTCAAATAGAAATGCTTAATAATCTATTGAATAAAACCAAAGCTGAATTTTGATGTTCACAAGTCTTTCAGCAGCTTTCAAAAACTTAGAATCACATTATCAGCCTTTTAAATCGATCCACAACTAAATTTACAATATCTGGCTGGGGTGCCTTCGCAAACAGAAGCATAATAGGGCGGATGCCACCCTCAACCTGAACACTGATTTTCACAGAATGACATAATTGAAGTTGCAAATTTGGTGAACCTCAGTTACACATATAGAGAGGACACTATGATCTAATTTCATTTAAGACACAAAACCGCATAGACAACATCCAATACCAGGAACCACTACAATCTACAACTGTTTTGAGGGAAATATAATACCTTCCCGTAGAATAAGTATCCAAGCAACCATTATATTAATTCACAATATTGTTTTCTAGCAAGCAACATTCCCAATGCATCCATAAATACTATGAAATTCAACTACTAAGAACAATAAAAAGTTGGATCATTATTAATTAATACCCATTCAGATAAATGTTGCAGGGAATATCACCAAACAGAGAAGAAAATATACTATCTTAACTTTCTTGGGACAGTACATCAATATTCAATAACATGTATAAGCTTCCATTACACTGCAGGAAGAAGCATGAACAACAGTAAGAAAAAGTAATAGCATGGAACAACCTAATAGAAGGATTATCTATTGATATTCTATACCAGCACAAAATTACCAAAATAGTCTATAAGGAAGTAGCTAGAGCAAACTCGGTATCAGCCATAAAGACTTTTGCCAATCCGCATTAATTTTAAATGAACCAAAATAACCTGTTATATCAGTAATTGTTCCATTATCCAGCCTGGCCAATTTGATGTTGTGATTATACCATGAGTTCCAACTTTCTTGTCGGTTCCAATTCTCTGTCCTTACCGAGTCATAGCACAAACAATTTGCACCCCATTCTGGCAATTGCAGATTAGCACTTGAGAGGGAAAATGCATTATAATCACCACCCAGGAAAAGAACATTTTGGCCTCCATCTATCACTTTAATCCACTCTCGTTCTCCATCATTGCTCAACTTGTACACTGTATACTCAGTTTCAATCAAAATTCGATTAACATAGGTTGGTCTGTCTTGAATGAGCAATATGTCCTCAGATACTCCTTCGACCAGATGAATGCCAATTAGATTGACATTGCCAATCAACAATGTTCTTGAATTATTAGTAAGGTTATACATTGTAACTGCAGAATAAATGTTTACTGTGTATAAAAAACCATTGGTATAGGTGATATCCCAAATGTCCCACCCCCAAGTAATACTATCTTCAAATTCAATCACTGTCCAACGTTTATCGCCAATTTTACAAAATGCCAACTGCCATTTGCTAGAAGATAAAACAAAAACTATGCAACTAGGGTCCTGTGGAGCTGACGTCAGTATAGCCTTACGGACTATGAAATTGTCAGTAGGGTTAATAGCATATTTATCATCTTCCCAGTTCTCAAAGAAATTCTCACAATGAGGGGGAGCAATTCCAATATGAGAGGGAGTTCCCCTGAATAGGGGAAGGGAAATTGTGGCACGAGTGATGGGATTAAACAGGGACACCTCTTGACGTTTCTGAAGGACAAACCAACCATGCGAAGACCCACGGATAGACACCCGGCAAGTCTGAGGGAGGTCAAGCTTGTGGATTTTAAAAGCTGCAAGATCATAAAAGCGACGGGTGGAATCATCATTACCATCGAATTTGTAAGGTAGCATCAGCCATGGGAGCTGGAGAGGGAGGTGGTCAGGGCGCGAGGAACAGGCATTTTGCCAGGGACAGCAGACAGCACGGAAGCGGATGTAGTCGGCGAGGGAGGTGACCTTCTTGCCTATGACCTCAAGGAGGTCAGTTGGGAGATGATGCCAATCACGCCCTATTGTTGCCAGAGTGCTGTTTGGGGAATCCATGATCGGAATTGAGAGCGAGAGGACAGAAAGCAGAAGGGTTAATCGTAGTGGTGTACTGAGTGTGACTTTGGTTTATTTCTGGATACAGCTAGATCAGAACAAGAAAGTTTCTTGTTAGAAGGAGAAATGAAATCGGAATTCTTGCTCGTCGTATGATCGGAACGAAAGTGTGGAGAAATGATTTGAATTCTTTTTTGGTGGTTTTCTATAGCGAGGAGATTCTTACTTATAGTGTGCTAGATTAGGCAGAGACTGAAATCTTGTTGAACTGGGCCTTACTATTTTCGTTGGGCCTGACTCATTTAATTTAATAAGAGGGAGGACTTATTTTCTTTTCATCCTTACATTTAATTAGACTAGAGTAATGTAATATGAGTGGGGTTAAAATTAGAGAAGAAAATACGTGACACGCCGTAACGTGACGTGACAAACATGCCGTGATTTGGTCGCGTGACATGATCAACATTTTTTTCACGTGACGTGGTATGACATGACCAAAATGGTGGCGGATGGTCATGTCACGCGTAGTCACGCCGTGACCATACGTGACGTGATGTGTCTTGACGTAAATTAGTCATGTCATCTTTTTTTATATTTTAATTTAAATTGTTGAAACTTTAGAAAAAAAAGATATAAAAAATTCTCAAAGAAGTAATTAATATTGTAAAGATTATTTTTTTAAGAAAGGTTGCATCTGATTAATTTGAAAATTCAAATTATAAACATTCTTTAGACTAAACTAAAGAAAAATAATCAGTACTACATGAGTACCAGTATCATTGAACTTATACTAAAATAAAAATCTGAATACTCTATACATAAAAAAATGTTTGATACTCTATGTTTCATACCGTGACATGACATAACGTGAAGTGACGTGACGTGTATTTTTCACTGGAATGCGGTCACATCACTCGAATGATTACATCACGGGTCACGCGAGTCACGTCACGTAATCAACACACGTGACATGACGTGACTAGTCATGCCGTAACAAATTTCCTTCTCTAGTTAAAATGCACCATTAGTTTTGTACCCCAACCATACCCCATGTCTTTATCTTTGTTCTCGAAGTTCAAATAGTCGATCTAAACCGCTTAATATGATATCCATATTAAAATGTGTTTATAGACCAAATTTCATATTTTTTTTAATTTTTTTTACTATTTTTTTAGATAGTTACAAAATCACTGTTTTTGGATGGTCCAGAAGCAGTGATTTTTTAACTATCTAAATAAATAGTAAAAAAATTTCAAAAAATATAAAATTTGGTCTCTAAGCACATTTTAATATGGAGATCATGTTGAGCAGTTCGGATCAACTATTTAAACTTCGAAAACAAAGATAAAGACATGAGGTATGGTTGAAGTACAAAACCAACGGTGCATTTTAACCCCACTCATGTAACATACTAATTTTGAACATTTGATGAATTTTGTTGACAAAAAGTAAAACACGTGACTGGATAAACTTCTACTTGAATTTGTATAAATTAATCTCATCATCAAATAATTACAGAAATACAATTGTAAACTTAGATGGTTTTTGTTCGATTAATTTTGGAATTATAATGGAGAAACAATTAATTGAAGTTAGATGAGTGGCAGAAAGGTAATATTGATGAAATTATAAGATATATATGTGGCGACCAGGTGTCCACACGGAAATGTTCCAAAGAATTTCATTTAGTTTATTAATTAGTAAATTTCTTTAGTTACAAGAGGTAATAAAATTACTATTTTTTTTTTCCAAAAAGAAAGAAATGAGTTTGACCAACTAATATAATAATCAGATAAAAAATATCAAGCACATTTTCTACATAACAAAATGGTCATGTAATAAAAATGATTTTGTTGAGTTGTTGAGTTATTTAGATATTAAGTTAATTAGTTACTGTTGTAAGAACTTATTTGTAAAATTGTATTAATATAAAGAATAATTATTTTTATCCCCACACTTCCATCCCTCCATTATCCCCACACCCTCCCCACATTAATTAACTACCTTAATTAACATCCTTCTCACATTCCATTTCCATCTCCGCAGTTTCTCCATATTAATTAACTACCATAATTAGCATCTTTCTCCACATTAATTATCTACCTTAATTAAATTTGATCTCTTTCCTTAATTTGAATAAATATTATATTTTTTTCTTTTGTCATTTCATCAGATAAATACTAACTTTCATAATGTTAAATACTAACGTTCCTAAAGTTAAAGAATAATTATTTTCATCCCCGCGCTATAGTACCCGCACTGTACATTAAATGCATGATGTGTTATGCTCTCCACTAATTACTTGGTCTCCCCTTTTCAGTCCCCACACTCGTCCAGTGTCACCCTTTATAAATATGAATAATTATATAGAACCCTCCATTCCCATCCCCCTTCATCCCCGCATCCTCCAAAAATGGAAAGTCGCTACCTAATATAATTTTTTTTTTGTCTTTTAGTGGGTATATGGGGGAACAACATTTTTCGCTGTTAGACGCCAATGGTTAATACTACAATGAACAAAGTTAAATACTAGATTGATGAACGGTAAATACACTAAAAACTGAAGTTAAATACTGTAGGAAATTAAATATCTGAAGTTAAATACTGACATTCCTAAAGTTAAATACTAATGTGTATAAAATTAAATACTAAGATATATATGCTAAATAGAATCCATGCAACTTATTTATAATTTTAGAGATGAATACTTTTGACTTTAAAAATAAATACTAACGTTCATAATGTTAAATACTAACATTCCTAAAGTTAAATACTGATGTGCGGGACACGGGGACGATACCAAATTAGTTTGTCATTTTTGCGGGGACAGATTGTGTAGCTGTTGGACGCGGACGGTTAAATACTCCAATGAATAGAGTTAAATACTTGTTCGATGCACTATTAATACACTAAAGATTGAAGTTAAATACTGGAGAAAATTTAAACCATCAAATATCGGAATCTAATTTTTTTGTCTTTTAGTGCGGGGATGCGGAGACAGATATGTTAAATTTTTGTGGGGACAGATATTATTTTGTTGTTGGGCAGACAGTTAATACTCCAATAAATAGAGTTAAATACTTGTTCGATGCACTATAAATACATTACATATAGATGTTAAATACTATGCGGAACCATATTTTTTGTCTTTTAGTGTGAACTTTTTTGTCTTTTAGTGTGGGGATAGAGGGGGGATGGGAATGCGGGAACAGTTATCTGGATCCTAATATAAAAGAGGGGCCTCTCCAACAGAGAAGGTTAACCCTAACTTTATCATCTCAGAACCATAGATTTAATAACTCTAACATCCATGTGGAGACACCTAGCCGGCCCACTTTTGCTTCTTCCCGATGTTACTTTTTTTTTTTTATTGATCTGTTAGACATAACTATTTCTCTCTTCCTTTTCTTAATCGGATTCAACAAGAAAATAAATGATCTCTCTAAAGTTACCAAATACATGTTGCCTCTCCTCTGCCGCTAAGCACCTCCTTGGCTTTCCCTCTCCGTTATTGGAATATCGTAAACTTAGAACACTAATATACATTGAAGGAACTTTTTTGTCACTGAACTTTACTGATAAATTGAACCAGCGAACCTATAATTGAGACTCCAAAGAAAAACTGAAGTGTAATTTGGTAGGAAATTAGATTGAATATATAAAATAAAAAAAACAGAGAATATCCCTCTTTGCATGCAAATGTTTTATAAATTGGAGATTAGTTTTATTTGGTTATTCAATTTCTGGGGTTTAAGTGACGGAAAGACTATATACATTGGATTTGAAGCTAAATGAGATATATACATCGTTATTTCTGGCTCCTGTTGATCTAATTGAGATTTGGGATCGAAGATAAGTTAAAATTTATGCTTAATTAGTTAAAGGGATTTGACACCTACTTGAGATTTGGAAACCCAGTTAACTCCCGGGATCCAGCAAAATTGAAGTTGGTGTTTCTGATATGTTTCTAAATTTTCAAAAAAAGTATGATATAGATTTATGTGCTATTCCCAAATAATTTTAAAGGATTTCAGGTGGAGTTTTCATATATGGCTTAGTACAGAAAATGTATTGTTTGATTGCATATTTAAAAAATCCATTCCAGTTCAATATTCAAAAGATGCATATTTACTATTTTGCACTCTTTATTGTTTAATCTCTAGTTTTTCGTCAGGGAAATACGAGTCCTCTTGGTATGTACGAAGTTTCAGGGATAATTTTTCAATGGAGGTAGAACGGCTGCTCAAATTGATAGATAACAAACAGCAATCTTAATTAAAATGCTTGGATTTCTGAAGTAATTAGTTGTTATACTTGATTGAAAAAAGAACATTATTGTCCCAATAACAACTAGAAATGCCCCTGTTACTTCACAAGCCTTTCAGCAGCTTTCAAGAACTTAGAATCACATTATCAGCCTTTTAAATCAATCCACAACAGAATTTACAATATCTGGCTGTGGTGCCTTTGCAAACAAAAGCATATTAGAGCGGATGCCACCCTCAAACTGAACACTGATTTTCACTGAATGAGATAATTGAAGTTGCAAATTTGATGAACCTCAGTTACACATATAGACAGGACACTATGATGTAATTTCATCTAAGACACAAAACCGCATAGACAACATGAACCACTACAATCTACAACTGTTTTGATGAAAATATAATACCTTCCCGTAGAATAAGTATCCAAGCAACCATTGCATATTAATTCACAATATTGTTTTCCAGCAAGCAACCTTCTCAATGCATCCATAAATACTATGAAATTAGATCAACTACTAAGAATAATAAAAAGTAGGATCATTATTAATTAATACCCATTCAGATAAATGTTGCAGGGAATATCACCATACAGAGAAGAAAATACATCAATATTCAATAACATGTATAAGCTTCCATTACACTGCAGAAAGGAGCATGAACAACAATAAGAAAAAGTAATAGCATGGAACAACCTAATAGAAGGATTATCTGTTGATATTCTATACCAGCACAAAATTACCGAAATAGTCTGTAAGGAAGTAGCTAGAGCAAACTCGGTGTCAGCCATAAAGACCTTTGCCAAAGCTTATTCTTTTGGAATGAGCCTAAATCACCAATTACATCAGTAACCGTCCCATCATCCAGCCTGACCAATTTAATGTTGTGATTATACCATGACTCACAAATATCTTGTCGATTCCACTTCTCTGTCCTTACCGAGTCATAGCACAAACAACTTGCACCCCATTCTGGAAATTGAAGATTAGCACTTGAGAGGGACAATGCATTGGGGCCACTACCCCGGAAAAGCACATTTTGGCCTACGTCTATCACTTCAATCCACTCTGGTTCTCCATCATTGCTCAACTTGTACACTGTATGCTCAGTTCCCTTCAAAATTCCATTATCATAGATAGGTCTGTCTTGAATGAGCAATATGTCCCCAGATACTCCTTCGACCAGATGAATGCCAATTAGATTGACGTCGCCAATCAACAATGTTCTTGAATTATTAGTAAGGTTATACATTGTAACTGCAGATAAACAGTTTACTGTGTATAAAAAACCATTGGTATAGGTGATATCCCAAATGTCCCACCCAAAAGCAAAACTAAATTCAATCACTTTCCAACATTCATCGTCAATTTTACAAAATGCCAACCGCCATTTGCTAGCAGATAAAACAAAAACTATGCAACTGGGGTCCTGTGGAGCTGACGTCAGTATAGCCTTACGGACTCTGACATTGTCAGTAGGGTTAATAGCATATCGATCAGCTTCCGAGTTCTCAAAGAAGTTCTCATCATGAGGGGGAGCAATTCCAATATGAGAGGGAGTTCCCCTGAATAGGGGAAGGGGAATTGTGGCACGAGTGATAGGATTAAACAGGGACACCACTTGACCTTTCTGAAGGACTAACCAACCATGCGAAGATCCACAGATAGACACCCTGCGAGTCTCAGGGAGGTCAAGCTTGCGGATTTTAGAAGCCGCAAGATCGTAAAAGAGACGGGTGGAACTGGAATCATCATTCCCATCAATTTGGTAAGGCAGCATCAGCCATGGGAGCTGGAGAGGGAGGTGGTCAGGGCGCGAGGAACAGGCATTTTGCCAGGGACGGCAGACAGAACGGAAGCGGATGTAGTCGGCGAGGGAGGTGACCTTCTTGCATATGAACTCAAGGAGCTCTGGTGGGAGATGATGCCAATCACGCCCTATCTTTTGGGAATCCATCTATCGGTATTGAGAGCGAGAGGAGAGAGTAGAATGGTTTTTGATTTCCAAGGAAAAAGAAAGTTTCTTGTCAGAAGGAGAAATGAAATCGGAATTCTTGCTCGAAGTGGTGTACTGAGTGTGACTTTGGTTTATTTCTGGATACAGCTAGATCAGAACAAGAAAGTTTCTTGTTAGAAGGAGAAATGAAATCGGAGGAATTCTTGCTCGTGGTATGATCGGAACGAAAGCGTGGAGAAATGATTTGAATTCTTTTTTGGTGTTTTTCTATAGCGAGGAGATTCTAACTTTTAGTGTGCTAGATTAGGCGGAGATTGAAATCTTCTTGAGCTGGGCCTTACTATTTTCGTTGGGCCTGACTCATTTAATTTAATAGCAGGGAGGACTTATTTCCTCTTTTTTTTTCCTTGCATTTAATGTAACATACCAATTTTGAATATTTGATAAATCTTGTTGTCAAAAAGTAAAACACTGGATAAACTTCTACTTGAACTTGTATAAATTAATCTCATCATCAAATAATTACGGAAATACAATTATAAACTTAGAATGGTTTTTGTTCGATTAATTTGGAATTATAATGGAGAAACAATTAATTGAAGTTAGATGAGTGGCAGAAAGGTAATATTGATGAAATTATAAGATATATATGTGGCGACCAGGTGTCCACACGGAAATGTTCCAAAGAATTTCATTTAGTTTATTAATTAGTAAATTGCTTTAGTTACAAGAGGTAATAAAATTACTATTTTTTTCCAAAAAGAGAGAAATGAGTTTGACCAACTAATATAATAATCAGATAAAAAATATCAAGCACATTTTCTACACAGCAAAATGGTCATATAGTAAAAATGATTTAATAACTCTAACATCCATGTGGAGACACCTAACCGGCCCACTTATTCTCGGATCCGTATCCTCTCTATTACTACAGAGGATGTGCATCACTTTATGGTTTGAGATTAAATCTCAGCTGGTTTGAAATTCGGAGGAAAATAGGAGGCAGTATTATTGAGCTTTAAGATTCGTGCCAAGTTAAAAGAACAGTCCAGATCAACTAAAAAGGAAATCATTCTACAAAATTCCCTTTTGTGGTGCTATACCGAATTCCTTATTCTCTCTCTTTCTCATTTTTGCTTCTTCCCGATGTTACTTCTATTTTTTTATTGATCTGTTGACATAACTATTTCTCTCTTCCTTTTCTTAATCGGATTTAGGGGTGTCAATGAAAACTGTTTACCCATTTACCCTATCCGTATCGTATTCGATAAGATGGGTATGGGTAAGATTTTTTTTTCGTTAACTTATTGGGTATGGATATGGGTAAGAATTTTTTTTCGTTACCTAAACGGGTATGGGTATGGGTAAAGGCTATTTCATACCCATTGGGTAACAGGTAATTATATAAAATAAATTATATATAGTTATATAAATATTATATTTAATTTATTCAATTTTATGTTTATCATATCATTGTATCAACATTAATCCATGAGAAAATATATGCATTTTGTTTTAAGATGAATATTATATTAAACATTTTATCTTTTTCATTTGAATGTTTTATTATTTAATTAACGAATTGAATTTGTTAGAAGAGATATTTGTATTTTTTATATTTTCTTTATAATAAAATTATTAGTTAGAATTTATTGCATATTTGTATTTTAATTTTTATATTAGTAATTGTGATTGCATATGTATGATATGATGAGTTTTGATGATATATTTATAAAAATAATAAAACCATTATATTAGTATTATTCGTTATTCACCCGCTACCATTTCGTTACCCACTAATTATAATGGGTACGGGTTGGGTAGGGTAAGACAAATTCTTAACGGGTAAGGGTAAGGTATGGGTAAGATCAATTCTTAGTGGATATGGGTATGAAAATGCTTCCACCCTACCCGTATCGTACCCATTGACACCCCTAATCGGATTCAACAAGAAAATAAATGATCTCTCTAAAGTTACCAAATACATGTTGCCTTTTCAATAATAATCCTTGCTACTCTTATTAATTACTCAAACCTCTTTGCCCGGAAGCTAACAAGAATATTGAAACAAAAGTCAAGATGACAAGGATATTTATTAATGTTTTCTTTCACATTAAATTGAATGACTGAAAAATACTTGGGTGTAATTGATGCCTTAACATCAGTTTACAGTCAAGAAATAATAAGACGGTTCTTTTAATGATGGAGAAATGTCAATTTTCAGTCAGATATTCAGATCCTGTATTAATACATTAGAAAAGATTACTAAGACCACGCAGAATATTTGAATAAAACATCAGCTTGCAGTCAAGAAATTATAAACCAGTTCTTTTAACAATGGAGAAGTGCCAATTTTCAGTCAAGGATTCAGTTCTTGTACCAATACATTGTAAAAAAATTACTTAGACAACATAGAATATTTGAATAAAACATTAGATGCTGTCAAAAATTATAAAACAGTTGTCATAACATTGAAGAAGTACCAGTACATTTAAAAAGTAATTACTATGCACAACACAGACTATCTTGACTTAATGTAATGCACCTTTCAAACATCTAATATATGGTAACAGGTTCAGTTAATACATTACACTGTTCCAACATGATTGGCACTGGTTTTGCTTGGAATGATTTCACTCTAGTTATACTTGGTTGAAGAAGAAACATTATTGATCCCAATAACAACAAGAGATATCACGGTTCATTATAAATTAAAGAACTCTTTAAGGGTACATTAGAATTTAATCCTTATAAATGAGGGCTTTCTCACTAAAATACTAAGAAATTAATCATTATGTGGTAACAGGTTCAGTTAACAACATCATTGGCACTGGTTTTTCTAGCATGCAACCTTCCAATGCATCCATAAATACTAAGAAATTCAAGAAGTAGGAACAGTATCGATTAATACCTATTCAGATAAATTTTGCAGGGAATATCATCAAACAAAGAAGAAAATATACTAGCTTAACTTTCTTGGGACAATACATCAATATTCAATAACATGTATAAGCTTCCATTTCACTGCACAAAGAAGCATGAACAACAGTAAGAAAAAGTATTAGCATGGAACAACCTAATGAAGGATTGTCTGTTGATATCCTATACTAGCCCAATATTACCGAAGTAGCTTGTCTATCATTAGTAAGGAAGTAGCTAGAGCAAACTTGGTGTCAGCCATAAAGACATTTGCCAATGCTCATTCTCTTGAAATGGGCATAAATCACCAATTATATCAGTAACCGTCCCAACATCATCATCCAGCCTGGCCAATTTGATGTTGTGATTACACCATCTGATGTCCCACTGCATTGTCCTTACCAAGTGATAGCACAAACAATTTGCCCATTCTGGCAATTGCAGATTAGCACATGAGAGGGACAATGCATTTTGTTTACCCAGGAAAAGCACATTTTGTCCTACGTCTTTCACTTGAATCCACTTTGGTTCTCCATTATTGCTCAACTTGTACACTGTATGCACAATTTCCTTTAAATTTCCATTAACATAGTAGATAGGTCTGTCATAAATGAACAATATGTCCCCAGATACCCCTTCGACCAGAACGCCACCTAGATAAATGCCACCATCAAACGATGTTCTTGAAAAATTATCAAGGTTATACACTGTAACTGTAGCAAAAGGGTTAACTGCGTATAAAAAACCATCGCTATACGTGATATCGCAAATAATCCAAGGCCAATCACGCTCAAATTCAATCACTGTCCAATATTTATCCCCAATTTTACAAAATGCCAACGACCATATGCTATTAGTAGAAACAAAAACTATGCAACTGGGGTCCCGTGGACTTGATGTAAGTATAGCCTTACAGACCTTGAGATCGTCAGTAGGGCTAATAGCATGTTGATCCAATAGGAAATTCGCAGCATCTGATCTAACAAGGGGAGCGAGACCAATTCCAATAGGAAAGGGAGGTCCACTGAATAGGGGAAGGGAAATTGTGGCATGAGTAATGGGATTAAGCAGGGACACCACTTGACCTTTCTGAAGGACAAACCAACCATGCGAAGATCCACAGATAGACACCCCGCAAGTCTCAGGGAGGTCAAGCTTGTGGAATTTCGAAGCTGCAAGATCATAAAAGAAACGGTTGGAATCATTATTACCGTCGGAGTGGTAAGGAAGCATCAGCCATGGGAGCTGGAGAGGGAGGTGGTCAGGGCACGAGGAACAGGCATTTTGCCAGGGATGGCAGACAGCACGGAGGCGGATGTAGTCGGCGAGGGAGGTGACCTTCTTGCCTATGACCTCAAGGATCTCCCGTGGAAGAAGATGCCAATCACGCCCTATCGTTGCCGGAGTGCTGTTTTGGGAATCCATCGATCGGAATTGAGAGCGAGAGGAGAGAATAGAAGGGTTTATCGTAGTGGTGTACTGAGTATGACTTGGGTTTATTTCCGGATACAGTTAGATCAGAACAAGAAATGAAATAGGAATTCTTGATCGGAAGAACGAAAGCGTTGGCAGAAATGATTTGAATTTTTATTTTTGTAGGTTTTTTACTGCAACGGGACTCTACTTTTTAGTAGGCTAGATTAGGCGGATATTAAAATTAACTTCTTGCGCTGGGCCTTTGTATTTTCTGTGGGCCTGGGCTCATTTAATTCAATAAGAGGGAGATCTTATTTCCCCTTTTTTCCATACATTTATTTAGACTAGAGTAATAATATGAAATGAAATAATTAAATGGATCTAGCTGTACAAGAGTTAATTACTTAATTGCATGCTTGTATTGACAAGAATGTACTGTATCTATTTTATATCTTTTATCCAATTTTATGTATATCTTTTGAGAATTACATAATATTATATTTACTCTTCTAAAGTTCAAAATTTATTTGAATATATAACTAGAAATTAAGAAATTGGTCAGATATATATCCACAAACTCAACTTTTTCCACAAAACAATGTACATGTAACAATTTTTTTCATAAGTCCGCCTGTCCGTCAACTGAATCTCTTCAATTGCAAAATGTTAACAATTGAAATTAAATTTCAACAAAGTACTACAAATAACAAAACCTTATTAATCATGTGATCACTGCTCACAACCTGATTTAATACACTCTGCGTCACTTTTTTTTTGAAACCTTCGCAGAGGCTGCGAAGTCGTGAGGGGGAATCGAACTCTCGACCTTTGGGTACAACAATCCTAGGACATTTTCTTAGCCAATTGTGCTACCTCCCCTTTCATATACACTCTGCGTCACTTATGCATGAGTACAAATTTATGGTCAAAGTCTAATTAAAATGGAAAAAATCTATTTGAATCAACTGTTTCAACTTTGATAATATATGAGCGCATGCATCCTCCCCTGCGTGAAGTGCTGGTACCCAATGTTTTGTATCAGAAGCTCTGAATCCCAGTTGCCAGGAACATCATCTCGGAGGTCCTAGATTGCAGGAATTCCATCTTGATAAAAGCTGCAGGGATAGGAAAAAATGTAACAATTGCCAATTGATATGTACATATTAATTCTTTACTTGTTCTTTCAATTACTTAATTCTTCTTACACTTCTCGATGATGCATATGTATTATTTGGCAATTGTGTTGCTTAGATTTGAATAATGGGACTTTTGTTGTTAAATTGTCATAAAAATCTTTGTTCTTGAGCCTTGTCAATATAATAGTGCGCTTGAACAAACAAAATAAACTTCTGCCAGTTATTTGGGTGAAATTTTACAAAATGCCCTCTTGGAAACATCAAACAAAATATCTAATCTCCTTCAATTTTATTCACAAAATACCATTCCATGAAACAGGGGTGAAAGGATTGACCTATGGTGCTTGTGACTTGAAGGACACTTATTTCTGATGAAGGGAACCGGAAAAGATCGGGGAACATGTTCTGACTTGGTGCAGGGCCACTGTCAGCATGGATCCTGATTTTACGGATGATTAGATGACAATTAAAACAGTCTTGACCTAAAGCCCGCAACTTGTATTTATGAATAAGAATTACGTACTTTGATGTAATTATATTTTTTTAATTAGAGAATACAGTGTAGGTTCATGAGATAAGAGAAGCTGTAAAAGGGAAATAGTAAATATTCGTGCTATTATTCTAAGCTAGATTATTGTTTTCTTTTTCTTTATGGCAATTTAGTTGGATGAGGATAGTATAAACTATATATGTATTAAGAAAGCTAGTGATAATATCATACATGTTAAATATTATCACTTATGCACACATATTTTTTTTTTTAAAAAGAGGCAAACGCCCATTTGCATTAAATAGATAGGTCAAATTACAGTCACCACAGATTCAAATTTTGTCATATTCAACTCAAGATAGAAGTTGTAATATGCAAATCCAGACAAAATATAAACCCAACAAACAGTTAGACCAAAAGCCATAGATCAACCACATTCTAGAACTAGATAAGCACCAAAAGTAATCTAGATTAGACACTACTAAGCCGCTAAGTAATGGGCTAAGGTTAACTATATATAGGTAGCAAAATTGTGAGACCATCTTTATGAAGCTGATCAGAAACCCGCAGGGTGGAAACCTCCAGTCTCCTCAGGGGGCTGGTAGATCACCAATTCTATTGGAGCAATCTAATTAAGTGGTATGGCATCTTCAACTACAGGAAGCCATTCGCCAACAGCATTTTTGAGTTTTTTAGTCAGCACCCTTGTCCAATAAAAACAGCAAGTTTTAATCTGTAAAATAAGAGTTCTAGCAGTTTTAATCTGACAGTTAGTAAATATGACTTCATTACGGTGTTTCCAAACCGACCAGCTGACTGCACTAAGGGTAATTAAGAAACCAGTCCTATCGGTACCTGAGAGAGAGTAAGCAAAGGCAAGTATATCATCCCAGGTCTTCTATTGGTCCATCACCATTTGACTTTTACCCAACCAAAACCAGATTCTTTGTGCCAGTGGACAATTAAGAAACAAATGGTCAATGGTTTCGATTTCATGACAAAATTGGCAATGTAAATCTCCAATCCAGCCTTTGACTGCGAGATTGTCCTTAGTGAGAATGAAATTATGGGCAACCAACCACATGAACACTCGAATTTTTGGAGGTATTGGTAAGTTCCACCAGAACATATCTTTGTGAGCGATTATACCACCAAAATTGAGAATTCTATAAATGGAATGTGTGGAGAACTTCCCTGATGCTTCCCAATGCCAAGTAATGGTGTCAGAATATGATGTAAACGATACAGTGCTTATGATATGGAGCAACTCAGCCCATTCTGTGTAATCTACCCCTACTAAAGTAACACTAAAATGCAAATTTCGTCCCTGAGAGTTGATAACATCAGCTAGCAAGACCTGTTTATTAGTACATTTCTGGTATATAATATAGTGAATAATACCTAATAGAGAGAGAACAATTCTGATACCAATGATCATGCCAGAATCTAATTTGAGAATGGATTCCTAGTTTATATGATACACTAAGATCTCCAAAAGAGTGACCCAAAATGGTGTGAGCTATATGGTGAGTGATATATTTGTGTACCATGATTTGTTTCCAGAGGCTATTATAGTCATTATTCTTTAATTTCCACCACCATTTCAACAACAAAGAAATATTCATATGTTTTAAGTCTAATATGCCTAAACCACCAAACTGTTTAGCTAAGCAAGAAATGTACCAGCTAGTAAGAATATATTTTTTTCTTTTTGGAATTCCCTTGCCACAAAACCTTCTTCTAATTTTATCTATTTGTTTAATGACAGTGAGAGAAATTTTGTAAGCTGAGAATGCATATAATGGTAGTGTGGTAAGTACTGAGTTAATAAGAGTTAATCGGCCACCTATCGACAACATATTACCTTTCTAATGTTGAAGCCTACTATCTATTTTGGATATTAGAAAGTCCCAGTCAGCAACTTGAAATTTTTTATAATGGAGAGGAAGTCCTAAATATTTAAAGGGAAAGATGCCCAGTTGACATCTAAATATAGTTTGTAAGTTTAAGGGATCGTCTACGTGCAAAGGATATATCTCAGTTTTATCATAATTCATTTTTATTCCAGATAAAGATTCAAATGCTAGCATTGCCCACCAAGCAGCCTCAACATTTTCTTCCCGAGCTTCTAGGAATAAAATTGTGTCATCGGCATAGTGACAATTGGTCACAACTTGATTATTTAAAAAGTTTGGTCCTAAACCCCTAATTATGTTACTTTGTCTCCCTTTTTTAAATATTTTACTAAGTGTATCTGCTGCTAAAATATAAAGAAAATGAGATAAAGGATCTCCTTGTCATACTCCCCTTTTACAATAAAAGTAGTCGGTAAGTGCACCATTTATCGTAATACAAGACTGTGAACTATAGAGCCATTGAGTTAGCCACTTAATCTATTTGGTGCCAAAATTTCTACTAGCCATAATTTCTAAGAGGTAATCCCAATGTATTTTATCGTATGTCTTTTCAAAATCTACCTTAATCACTATACCCGACTGCTTAGTATGATGACATGAATGTAAAATCTCCTGACTAAGAATCATATTATCTAATATGTATCTATTTTTAATGAATGCTGCCTGATTAGTATCTATAAGTCTATCCATAAATTTTTCTAATCTAAATGTAAGAATTTTGGATAAGATTTTAAAACTACAATTAACTAAACTAATAGGGCGAAACTTTTTAATAAGAGTAGCATCCTTTTCTTTTGGTATAAGACATATACAAGACTTATTTATCCTATTTAAATCTAATTGGTTTTCGTAAAAAAAATGAGTGAGAAGCATTAGGTCAGATTTAACTACATCCCAAAAAAATTGGTAAAATTTAAATGTAAACCCATTGGGACCAGGTGCCTCATTAGTGTCAGAAGCAAAAAAAGCATTTTTAAGTTCAATTTCAGTAAAAGGTCGTTCTAATTCCCACTGTTCTAAGTCTGTTAATTGGTCTTCTAAATCCCAAAAAGTGTCATCTAAATGTCCAAACCTAAAACCAGAAGTACCTAAGAGGTCTATATAATAGTCTACTATATGTTATTTGTAACGGTCCCATTTATTTCTAAACTAGTAATCTGATTTTTTTAGTTCTATGCGTAGCAACCGTATGAAAGTACTTGGTATTAGAATCCCCTTTCTCCTGCCATTTTTGTCTAGACTTAGTTTTCCATTGTAACTCTTCCTCTTTATACAATTCTTCTAACCTATTGGAGAAAGAGACCCACTGTTCTTCTTCAAATCTTGTAAAATCTCTATTTTCTTTTATCAATTCTAATTCATGGAGGTTTTGGATAAGTTGGGTTTTCTCTTTTTTCCTTTGCCCATAAAATTTTTTTGACTATCCTTTTATTTTTTTTCTAAGGAGTTTCAGTTTTTTATTCCAGCATTTAGCTACATCAGGAAGGGTGAGGGGGGTCTCATTCCACCATCTAGGTAGCAACTTAACAAACTTCTCTTGTTCAGTCCATAAAGGACCACAATAATTACTAAGTTTTACATTTTGCAGGGAATATCATCAAACAGAGGAGAAAATATACTAGACTAACTTGCTTGGGACAATACATCAATATTCAATAACATGTATAAGCTTCCATTTGACTACAGGAAGAAGCAAGAACAATAGTAACAAAAAGTATTTGCATGGAACAACCTAATAGAAGGATTATCTGTTGATATTCTGATACTTGCCCAAAATTACCAAAACAGTCAGTCTATCAGTAGTAAGGAAGCAGCTAGAGCAAACTCGGTGTCAGCCATAAAGACTTTTGCCAATGCGCATGAATTTGGAATGAGCCTAAATCACCCGTTATATCAGTAACAGTTCTATTATCCAGCCTGGCCAATTTGATGTTGTGATTATACTATGGGTCCCAACTTTCTTGTCAGTTCTTGTCTGTTCTTACCGAGTCATAGCACAAACAATTTGCACCCCGTTCTGGCAATTGCAGATTAGCACTTGAGAGGCACAATGCATTGCGATCACTACCCAGGAAAAGCACATTTTGGCCTACATCTATCACTTCAATCCATTTTGGTTCTCCATCATTGTTCAACCTGTACACTGTATGCCCAGTTTCATTCAAAATTCCATCAATGAGCAATATGTCCCCAGATACCCCTTTCACCAGAAATATGTCAATTAGATCAATGCTGCCACCCAACAATGTTCTTGAATGATTATTGAGGTTATACATTGTAAGTCTACCAGAAGGTGTAACTGTGTATAAAAAACCATTTCTATGGGTGATATCGTGAATATCATCTAGCCAACGCAAATTACACTTAAATTCAATCACTTTCCAACATGGATCCCCAATTTTACAAAATGCCAATGGCCATGTGCTATTAGTAAAAACAATAACTATGCAACTGGGGTCCAGTACTGGATTTGATGTCAGTATAGCCTTACAGACAAAGACATTGTCAGTAGGGTTAATAGCATATTGATCAGCTTCCCAGTTCTCAAAGAAATTCTCAGCAACTGATGCATCAAGAGGAGCAATTCCAATATGAGAGGGAGGTCCGCTAAATACGGGAAGGGAAATTGTGGCCCGAGTGATGGGATTAAGCAGGGACACCACTTGACCTTTCTGGAGGACAAGCCAACCATGCGAAGATCCACGGATAGACACCCTGCGAGTCTGAGGGAGGTTAAGCTTGTGGATTTTAGAAGCTGAAAGATCGTAAAAGAGACGGGTGGAATCATCATTACCATCGAGTCGGTAAGGCAGCATCAGCCATGGGAGCTGGACAGGGAGGTGGTCAGGGCGTCGCAGGGAACAGGCATATTGCCAGGGATGGCAGACAGCACGGAAGCGGATATAGTCGGCGATGGAGGTGACCTTCTTGCCTATGATCTCAAGGAGCTCCGGTGGGAGAAGATGCCAATCACGCTCTATCGTTGCCGGAGTGCTGTTTTGGGAATCCATCGATTGGAATTGAGAGCAAGAGGAGACATGAAATCGGAATTGAGAGCGAGGTTTTAGGGTAACTGGTAAGTGGTGTACTGAGTGTGACTTCTGGACTCGTTTATTTCCGGATACAGCTGTAGCGCAACAAGAATGTATTTAATAAGAGGGTTTATGGTATAGTGGTGATAAGTGGTGAACTGGTGATCAGTGGTGTACTGGGGTACTGGGCATGATTTTATTTAATTTAATAAGAGGGATGTCTTATTTATATTTTTCCTTACATTTAATTAGACTAGAGTAATAAATTGAAATGTATTTTTATTTTTATGAAAATACTTAGATGGATTTAGCTGTATAAGAGATAATTGCATGCTTGAAATTTTAAAAAGTAAACAAAAATGTTCCGTATTTTTTCTATATCTTTTATCCAATTTTATGAATATCATTTGGAAACTTTGAAAATTGCGTATTTGCTATTCTAAAATTTTGAAAATTATATTCACTCTTCTAAATTTTAAAATTATTACGTAAAATTATTAATTTATTATTAAACTTATTTTAATAATGTGGCTACTGTCTTGAAAATCAAGAACGGCGATGATTTTCCAAGGAAGCAGAAGGTGTTGTCGCCTGCTTAATTTTCACTTCAGCCACAGTATTATTGGTATCGCCCATAAATTATAGGCTATCTTCTTGTATAGGCTTTTCTACATTAATTTCCCCAAAAAGATGAGCCGGCACCCAGAGGTTAAGTAGGCTTAAAAAAAGTGGGAAGCTCAAATAAATCGGCCCAAAATAAGTTGGCCCAAAAAGACAGTTAAAAGAAGAAAGGGAGAAATAGAAATATCCCCACATAAAATCGTCAAATACTCTAGTTAACAGTCTACTGCCTTTCATGTTGTACCTTACTGTTTTATGTTTCCTTTTTCTCTACAGCTCAACTGTTTTCAGCATTGTTAATTCGTTTTTATCAAGTCTATTGCCATAATTTTGGCATAGCCGTTGATTGTTTTAATGTTGATTATACGTATTTTTTTTGGGGAAATTAGATCCATGCCACTCCAAAATGTTTAATTTAGAAAAATGCCATCTCAAACTTTATGTTTTGCTAAATACCACCTCAAATCACAATTATTAAGAAAAATGTCCCAAATACTATATGAATGTATATTTTTTACTTAACAATTTACAGTATATGCATACTGACCAAAATAGCCTTGCCTTCAAAAATTTTCTCCTCTTCTTACGCGAATTCTATTTCTCCTTGTCAAAAATTTACAGTTTATGCCCCAAATTCTATTTCTCCTCTTCTTACAGTATCAGCGTAAGGGTCTGATAGCCTAAAATTTTCTCCGTTCTGTGAGAAGGCGGACCAAACCCTAAACCCTCCCCCTTCTCCCCCGTTCCTCTCCGCCGTTCCTCTCTGCCGTTCTTCTCTGTCATTCCTCTCCGTTCTCCTCCATCTTCGGCCTCCTCTCCACTCCGCCTTCATCTATGCAAAACATGGATCTATCTTGGATACCTAATGGGTAAGCATTAAATTTGTATTTGAATTCAATTTGTATGATCTGTTGGTTTGTAATTTGTATTTGATAGACAATATATTATAAATAGAAAATATATTGTAATTTGTATTTCAATTCAATTTGTATGATCTGTTAGTCTGTTAGTTTCACTGTAGAAAAGGTGGGGAGAGTAATTATACAATTCAATTCAATTTGTATACTACCATTCCTCTCTGTAGAAAATATACTGCCATTCCTCTCTGTTAGTTTCGCTGTATTTCAATTCAATTTGTATTTGAATTCAATTTCAGATCAGGTAGGTAGTTATGGAAAGTATTATACATTGCTATTCAAAGATTGATGATGAGCTATAATAATTGGTAATATAATATTAATCCTACAATTTTGTATAGGTTTGACCCGGAAATTGCTTTTAGAATAGAAGTTAAGATTGAAGCATATTGGAACAAGCAAAATCTTAGTTCAAAGGATTATGTAAAGGGAAAAATATTAAAAAAAGGTGGTCGATTCTGATAGGTTTTCTTTGTGTGATTTCCTTAGTGATTTAGCCGAGGAGATAACTTGGGGGAGTTGTCAAACACCTAAGATTTGGTTGTTTGATAAAAATGAGAATAAGAATGTAGGAGTTTTAACCGAGTCTCAAATCCCACATATGTTTGAGATGTACAAAAAGGAAAGAAAAATCACATTTCTTGTAGTAGTGTGTGATTCTGATGGAAGTTCAAAGTGTAGTGGGACAAATGCCACTAACCCATGCACTCCGTCTCAACCATCACCAAGTATCGCACTTGGTAGCCAAGTTGGGAGCACTCAGGGATGTAGTATTTCTGAGCAACCCGATGAAGTTGCTGATCGTGATGAATATGTCGGGTTTGATGATGAGAATACGTATGGTTCCTATGGTGAGGATGGCTTTGTTCATGAAAATGCTATGTATGCCATACAAGAGGCACAAATTGATCCAGAAACTAATTTGGAGGATAATGTGGCCGAGGAGCCAATTGTAGAAGATGGAATGGATGGTCAAGCTACCATTGCATTTAACCCTGAAAATTCTAACATAGAGGTCAATGCGTTATTTCCCGATGTCGATGCCTTCAGGAGGGCATTAAGGCACTTTGCCATAAAAAATGAGTTTGAAGTTAGTACGGTGAAGTCGGACAGGAAAAGGTTCATAGGAAAATGCAAACATCCCGATTGTCCTTGGAGAATTCGTGCTTCTAGACTCCAAGATAATAAAACCTTTATGGTATGCATTCACAACTTGAAATTTATGATTGAAATATGTAATACAATATATACTGATAGAATTTTTGTAATTGCAGATAAAGATGTTGCCACATGACCATAGTGTCCATCTACCAGTATGGTTGAGGGAAAAATGGCTTCTAATTCTTGGGTATCAGAAAGGGTGGAAGATTGGTTAAGAAAGAATCCTTTGGCCGGAGCAAAAGAAGTGAAGAGCAAGTTAAAAGACGAGTTTCATGTGAAAGTCACTTATAACAAAGCTTGGGAGGGAAGGAGAGCTGCTCTAATCAGATCCACGGAAAATGGGAGGAAAGCTTCCAATTGGTGTACAACTTTAAGGCAGAATTGGAGAGGAGATGTCCTGGTAGCATCGTTGAGGTAGATTGCACAAGGGTTGGTGGTAAGGTCTATTTCAGCAAGATTTTTGTGGCACTGAAACCATGCATAGATGGATTTATACATGGTTGTAGACCATATTTGGGGGTTGATTCGACCCATTTGACGGGTCAGTATTGTTATTATCTCTTATGTTTACATTTCAATTTAAAAATCAAATTGACAAGCAAGTGTGATTTTTTTTTACAATCAAATTCGACCCATCAAGCTATTATCTCTTATATTATCATTATACGTATTTTTTTTTTGGTTGATGACAAGAGTTTGAATTTGAAGAAAGGCTATACAGAAGAAACATGTCAGGAGGGCTAAATTACAAAAGTACACCCTTGCATATCATTGACTGACTTTTTTTTATAAGTAAACCCTGAAAAGATATGCAAAATGAGAAATTAACAATAAGGCAAATCAAATATTCAAATAAACAAACAATTTACAACAATATGAATCATACCCTTAAAAAAGGAACTCCAAAAGACAAATTCAATAAATCCCAATTTATCAAGCATATTACAGATTTACTACCTAAGCTGAATATTGTGCCAGAACAGATTCTATTATGCTTTACTTCTATTAGATCCCCTTGGACTGACTCCTCTGACACAATTGCAAAGAAAAATTGCACAAGTTAGAATTTCTTCTAACACTTGTATTGAATCACAATATTACAGAATAAATAATGGGTTGACTTACCCGCACAATAAATACTGAGAACGAAGAAGTGAGAATTCAAAAGGTAGAGATGACAGAGGAGAGGCAGCCGGAGAGAGGAGACAAACGGTGGAGGAGAGACTGTCAGAGAGAGGAGATAGAGCGGAGGAGAGACGACAGCAAGGAACAGTGATCGCCGAAGTCGTAGAGAGCGAAGGTGAAAGTCGGTTAGGTTACAGACAGCGAGAGTGAGAGTGAGGGAGCCAGGGAGAAAGTCGGCTAGGTTTATGACTTCATGTTTTGTTCATCATGAAATGAACGGTCCATGTTACTTGGAGATTCGAACTATAATTATTCGAGAACCTATATCGAACGAATCAGGTCCAATTTGAATTTGAGCTCAAATTGATTTCGAACCGATCTGATTTGATTAATTTCAAAATGTACTAATTTCGATCCGAATTTTTTTTGAATTTTTCTCGAATCAAACTCAAATGAATCCTGAACTACGAATTTTTTGTACTGCCCTAGGACACATATCATAATTCAAATTTGTCCTTAAATTTATTTTCAGTCACTATATAGTTTCAATATATGGACTCTACATTAAAATACAAAACAGAAATAATTGGACAGAGAAGTGAAGTAAATTTTGTTTGTATTTAATCAAAGAATATTAGTGTTACTTTATTGCCAATTACAAGGTTATGGTGGCCTTTTTGGATTAATTATATTATGGATCCGTATCCTCCCAGGTACCTGACTCAAGACAATTGAAACAGACGGTCCAGATTTATTCTCAGCCGGTACCTATTCGGGATAGCGCAGGGGCAGTATTAGTTGTGCTTTGAGATAACAATTCTGGACCGTCCGTTTCAATTATACTTTTCCCACCTTTTAAAATGGCGTACGTCTTAAATCATAACATGTTTTTAACTCTTTTTTAACTGTGAATATAAAATTAAAAAAAAATGCTTAACTATATTTAACAGTAAAGTGCTTTTCTTTTGTCCAGAGAGGAGGAGAGAAAAGGAGAGATATAATTAGAAGAGGAGAAAGAGAGAAAAAGAGAGTTTTGAGAATTCCAAAGATTGAGAGAGGACAATTCTTTTTTTTTTCTCTCCTGCTTTCTTTTCTCTTCTCTTCTCTTCTCTTCTCTGGGTACAATTCTTTTTGTTCCAAAGAAAAAGAACAGCGCATGATCCCTAGGTACAACAATTATAGTCTCATTTTAAATTTTGACTTCAAATCCTAAAAATCAAACACCTTTGTATGATATAGTATAACAAGAAAATAAACGAATTAATTACAACCTCTAGCCAAGCCAATAAAAAATAATTACCACCTCCCTTTAGCCAAACCAATATCAATAAACTGATGAAATTCTAAATAACCAATAAATTTTTAGTCTACATAGTTTTCGGGCTTGCAGCTTTCTCTAACTGATAATAAGTTGGAGACGAAACCGACGACGCATCATCGCCATCCATGGGAACATCAGATATGTACGCTAGCAACCGCCTAATACTAGCCGAGCGCACTGGCCGAAAGCTGAGAGATCTCATCGGTGAATTCTCCGAGAAAATGTTCGACGATTTGGCGAGTATCATATAAACAAGCACTTGTACCAGCAGAAAAACTGCAACCTTCGTCAGAATGTCGGTCATTTCGGGAGATATCATGCCTTCCATGACCATGATTAACTTAAACTTTGTTTGTTTGTTTGAAGAGGATCTTTTTTTTTTTTAAGGTTGATTGAAGAGGATCTTGAGCTTATGTTTGTGCAGAGAGAGAGAGAGAGAGAGAGTGTATTGTGTTTGATTTAGTTTGTTCATATATATATAATGGTGTGAGATGTATAGAACCATGCATGGGATATAAGACTTATCTAGCTAACAAGAAACACGCAATAGGCAAAGATTTTGTATTTCTTGGTTTGCAAGGAGATTAGGGAAACCTTCACGTTTTGTTGAATTCAAGATTCTCTGTGGCAGGTACAAACATGCAAGATCATGTGGCGAGTCATTAATTAATTAATTAATAACGGAATATCCCAGCATGAGATTTTTTTTTTTTTTTTTATGAATTATGAAGGAATCATCCAACAGAAAAAACATAAATTAAGATGCATATAAATACCAGTTTAGCTTGACTTAGACCCACCTTATAGAAATAATATATTTATTGGAATCCATATTAATACCTTATCATTTTTGTTGTTGCTTATTTTAGTCAGCAACATGCAATTAAATTTACAGTTAATAACATATAGAGGAGACAGTTAATAGTATATACAGTATCTTATTTGATTAAAATATTATTTTATAATAGTTCACTTATTTAGGAAATACAAATTTAGGAATTGAAAAAAAGATTTGGACTGTGCTGATAATTTCACCACAACCCTTATTTTAATTAGTTGACATCAATACTTATATCTAACTTACCCTTTAAATGATATTAAGAATTTAAGATTGATATAGTATTTTATCTACACAAATATTTTATCCTAATTAATACTCTACATAATATGCATGTACTTTATTTATTTGAAGTCCACACTATCATTAATTATCATATTTATTACTACTAAAAAAAAGTCGGTCTAATGATTGAGTGGCATAATTTTCTACAATAAAGATTAAATTGAATATTTCATTTAAAATTTGTTAGAGACATTGTATAATTATAAAACTTGTACTTTTACAGAAAAAATAAGTAAATATCTAACTAATGCAACACTATTTCTATTCAATAAAATATTAAAAAAATAATTAATGCAACATCATTATTAGTTAGCTGATCATGTGTGACAAAAGATCCCTTGTAAGAAATTTTCTTTTCCTTGTGTAGAAGACTTTTTCCTTTGTACTATACGGGTAAATGCGTATTTTGGATAGCTTTGACCCTTATTTCTTATATTCTACAAATAATTATTTAAATGGTATGTTTATCGGATAGAACATACATATGATTGATTCTGACATGTATAGACTACAAAACGGTGGGAAAGACGGATAAAAATATTGGCACTATTGTTTTTGTTGTACGTAGTGCATAGTAGAGTTTTTTTTTTAAAGACTTGACAGGGGCTACATATACAGTAGAGTTAAAATGAAAAATATATGATTTCTATTTTATACGAAGTCAAAATAGTATTGTCAATATCTTATATCTTTAGTAGTTTTTATTATTAATAATTATATTGACTTACTAGACCTGTCGGTAACAAGCCACACGATTCGGTGGCATTTGAATTTCAATGAATCTGATTAATTTCTATACAAGTGGGATGCTGGGACAGTGACTCTGATTTCAATAAACCCTAAAACCTAAATCCTAGATATTCTAAACAATGCTGGGTCGTTACTGTATAAACTGAGAGAGCAACTCTTAACAAGTCTGACCTGGTTTGATTGTTTGACATGGTAAACATGGAATATATATGATATAACATATATGAACTTCTCCTTGGTTGATTCTGACTTCACAGGTACCAACTTGACTGATAAATATACTAATTAATTACCAGGAATTAACATAACGTGCTTGTTTTACAATTTCCAAATCAAATCAGATACTGGTTGTTGCTCCAAAATTCATTCATCTATATCTGATTTCTGATACATGTATTCAAATAAAGATCTTCTATATTTTAAGTTATCGAAAGCTATGAACCAATTACTCCATATATGGAGTTCATTAATCAATTATTCAAATATATATATATATATTTTTTGAAGGTTTGCGACAAAGTGTCGCAAACGATATATTGATTAAAAAAAGTTCGGTATATTTACATAGCTAGATTGCTTATTACACAATCTATTGAAATTTGAAAAGTAAAATCTAACTAAGGTGAACGGCCTCCAGGAGAATGTTTCAAATATTTATTTTTAGAACATTCACGTGCATAACTAAATTAATTAATCTGATATACTACATATATGCATACACCGATATCGATCAAGAAGTAATAAAATCAACATATTAAATTTTACCGATTTAATCCCCTCTTTTCATGGCTATCCAAATAAAAACAATTTTTCATATTTTTTTTACCATATGCAAGTGATTGAGATGATTTAAAATATATCTAATTGTTTATATTCGTTAATTTAAGTACGAATAAAAAATCTAGCTAGCACCCTTTGTTACCAATTTGATCATTGACATTGGATCCCTCCTGTTAATTTTATTGGCAGCATACCATTGGAACCCTCCTAATTTGTATATTACACAATTTTTATATAACTAGTTTAACTTGTTTTGCTACTGTCATGGTTAACCCACTGTTGGATCCGCAATTTTCAAAGTGACTTAATAAATAGTAAAAGAAATTCAGAAAAATACAAAATTTGGTCTCCATGCACATTTTAATATAGATATCACATCTAATGGTTTGGATTGACATTTTGAATTTTGAAAATTGAAAAATAACTTAGTTGCACGGGATCTCAAGAACAATCGATTTGATATTAGCCAACCTATACACACACACACAGATATATATATATATATATATATATATATATATATATATATATATCTTAGCAGAAAATACATACTCTCGAGATTTATTGAAATTAAATTGAACAAAAAAAAATATAGAGGGAGGCTATGGTACTTTACAAAGCGTATATATTAACCTGTACTGTAGATTCATAACTTTGTTTTTAAAGTTCAAACAGTCAATTTGAACCATTCAACATGATCTTCATATGAAATTATACTTGGAGATCAAATTTTATATTTGTCATTTTTTTTACGAATTTGTAAAATAAGTAGAAAATCACCTAATTTAAAATTTTGGACCATCCAAAAGTATAATTTTCAACCCACCTAAAATAATAGTAAAAAATAAAATATACAAAAAAAATCCGTGTATAGAACCCAACCCAAGTACCGAGAAAATATATTTTTCACAACTTTCTTTTATTTTTTAAGTCATTTGTGCCATCTTTCATAAATCATAACAAATAGTAAAAAAAATTCCAAACATTGTAAAAAATGATATTCTACAAGTTCATTATATAACCAATTTACCGAGCTACTCAGATCAAAAAATAGAAATGAAAATCTTAACCGGAAACTTTAACTCAAGTTTTGAAACTCTTCCCTTTATTTTTTTGCAATTCTGAATTTTGAAATCTGACATCGCGGGCATGCGTATTTTCACAAACTTTCCGAAAAGTCATCATTTGCTGAAATCAGACACTCGAGCGCTATTTTATGGCCATTTGAAATTTCGTCATCGTTTTATGCCTTCTCAGTGAATATATCGCCTCTCTTACTTTATTCATTGTCTTAATATCAACTATTTAAGAGATGTCTTAGATAAATACATGTACAACATGTAGGTGCTTTAGAAATGAGATAAATGACTTAAAAAAATTAATACAAATGCATTATAATAGAAAGACACATATCGAATTTGTTGAACCACTAATAAATATCCGTCTGAAAGAGTTGTAATGTTAATTTCTAATAAATCAAATTATATAGTATTGACTACTTTTCGGAGCTTAAATGAATTCATTTATTATCTAATAAAAAATAGGAACCAGCCAATAATTGGCCAGTTTGGACATTTTTAAAATTACCTAACTTTCGTGGGTATACTAGGCAATTTATATTTATCATTGGATATTAATAAAAATCACGGTATAAGATTAAACATTTTTGTTTGTTATAAAATTAAACATTTTTTATTTCTCATTTTTAGATGAAAAAATTAAGATCTTAAAAAAAAAATTGAGGACATAAGTAAGATTGAAATATTTTTGTTTGCTATAAAATTAAACATTTATCATATTTACATTAAAACATTTAAATAAAAAAAATGTTACTGTTGCAGACCACTTCATGGGGGGGCCAGTCTTGTCTCCATAGAGGACCACTCCACGGGAGGTGGTTTGGTGTTCAGGGAAGACCACTTATTAATGGGACGGTTTGGTTACTTTTGAAATTAATTTGGTATACTGATTATTTTTATTAATTTTTTTTTATGGTTAAGAAAAAAAAACTTGAATGTTCTTTGTTTCTCATTGAAAGCAATTGGGCCCGCTATCGACATCATAGGCCTTATTTCTTGCTACTTGTTCAGTAGGAGACAAAAGAAAAGATGAGGTAAAGAAATTTATGTGGTCATTAAGAAGTATTTGACTTGATTGGTATTTTGTTACTTTTGTTATAAACAAATAAATAAATAATATAAAAACAAGCTTCTCGCTTTCCTCTAAAGGAGCAGTCAATACGTTATGCTTAGTACTGGCAGTCTCTTTTAAATTTTGTCCATATTTTTTCTTTCCAATTGCAATATTACTCTACACCAACTTTTACTTATCTCTTCTTCTCTAACAAGATCATTCTTATATTCCCTTTCATTTCTATTTCACAATAGATCGATTGTGTGAACACATTGCTTATTCTCTATATTCAAATTTTTTTTTTTTAAGGTCAAGTCATCTAACTATTTAATACTCTTGTTATTATAACAAATGATTTCTTCTATTTGAGTTTCAAACTCATGACCTCCCACATAGATATCATATGCATTTACCATTAGACCAAAGGCTAATTCTTTCTATATTCAAATATTGTTCTATACACTTTTTTTTCCTATGAGCATATTTCTTTTGTTTTTGTGTTGTTCTTTTTTTGACAAAAAGACAACAAGGCCCGTGTCATATATGAAACATCAGAGTTAAGTTACATACTACTAGAGTAATTATGCCACTAAGTCTCAAGCAAACATAAATCTACCACAAAGCAAAACACATAAGCACAACGTTTAATCAACCACCAAAAAGCTGTAATAGAGAAACGAACTAAGTCAACTCTAAATAGGAGGCTAAGGAAATATAACCCTAACAAAGCACCATCCTGATAACCAAAGTTCATCTAGTTAGTTGGCTGAAAGACCAGCATCACTAGCATGGCGTAGTGGAGTACTGCTATCTCCGCTGTCAATGTCCAAAATCGGATCAGGAGTCCCATCAGTGATGTACAGTGGAGAGGTGTCATCCTGGTACAGCATCTCTTGCCCTTCATTTGGATCCCAAACCTGAAGTGGAATGGCATGGATGTCCTTGGGTAGCCAATTTGTCGTAGCCGCCTTGATACGCTTATCCATATGCCCTATCCAATATTCAACAAGAGAGATGATTAGCAAAATTAAATTTCAGATTGTTTTGAGAGCAGCATCTTGGAATATAAGTGCATTTCGATGTTTTCATAATGTCCAACTTAGCGAGCTAAACACCACCAGCATTGCTATTTGGTTTGTTTTATCGAGAGAGCCTGCAAAGTCAAAAATATTAGCACAAGTTTTCCAATGAGAAAAGTAATTTTGACAACTACCCATCCAAAACTGAACATTTGAGAAAGAGGTATGTAACGGTTTTCTTTTTATGGCAAAATTGACATGTCAAATCCCCTTGCCATCTCCTTTTGTAAAGATTATTTTTTAGTTAAAATTCTATTGTGCATAACTAACCACATAAAAATTCTAATTTTAGATGGAATTGAAAGTTCCCGCAACATAGTATATCTATTCCTACTAAGTCATCTAAAGTTTAGAATTTGATAAATTGATCTAACGGTAGATTTACCATTATTTTCTCATCGCCAAGCTATTCGATCGACACTATGAGTAAAACTACATGAGCTAATAAGAGCTAAAAGTTGCTGCCATTCTATGAGGAGTAGTACATATTTTGTAAAGCTGAGAGTATTGAACTGCAAGACTACAATTTTCTATCCAAATTGAATTCCAAAAAGATAAATTTGAATGTTGGCCTCGTTCAAAGGAGACACTAATTTTCCCTATTTGTTCTAATTTACTAATGGTTTTCCAAAATTGAGAAAAAGGAATAGGGTTGACACTATGGTAAGAATGTTGGATCACCGTTTTCCATAATCCGTGGTATGTGGAATCTTGAAATCTCCACCACCACTTCAATAACAAAGATATATTCATGAGATGTAAATCTAGAATACCCATACCCCCATGTTTCTTATCTAGACATGCTTTAACCCAATTAACTAAAGTATATTTTTTCCGAAAACTGACAGTACCTTGCCATAGAAATCTATTCCTAATAGAATCAATACACCTAATTATGGTTTTGGGGGCTTTTTTTGTGTTGTTCTAATTCAATAAATAATGCAAAATAAATGTAAATTATGTCTTGATCAAACACGCAGATGCAGTTCAGTGGAAATTAACACACCCAAATCCTCAGTTTTACTTCATTAAAGAAAAATGTTGTAACTTTATGTGTTTACTTATTTCTGCTTTAAATAAATTCAGTAGAACGTTTCGCTCTATGAATGATTAATTCTTTCGAAGCTATTAAATCATCCGACTCACCAAGTGGCAATAAGTTCTTTGTTGTTCATTCAAAGCAAGGGCCTGCTATCAAACATCATAGGCCTTCTTTCTCTCTACTTGTTTAGCAAGAGACAGATAAGTAAAAGCTAAAGAAATACGGATTTTTTTTTATTTAGCAGACCAAAAAATCGGAATTAAATAAAAACCACTGTGTCTGGGGTTCTGTCATAAATACCACCCCCGCACAAGGGTTGTGCGCACCCGAAAAACGGATCCGCACAACCATTTGGCGCACCTGAAGTGCGGGTCCACGGAAGAGTTCGCGCACCGGGTCCGCGCAACAATTTGGCGCACCGATCGGATTCGCACAAGCCTTGTGCGCACCCCCCCTCTGTGCTGGTCCAAGGCAGATTTCGCGCACCGAGTCCGCACAACAATTTCGCGCACCAATCGGATCCGCACAAGGGTTGTGCGCACCCCCCCCTGGCGCTATAAAGCCCCTTGCGCACCCGATTTTACCCATTCTGGTCCACGCCTCAGCCCCACAGTAAAGGTAAATTTTTTTTTTTTATTTAAAATTTGTAGTTTAATGTTTAGATAGGTTAGATAATTTAGATAATTTAGTTTGTAGAATTTAGATAATGTAGTTGTAAAATAATTATAGTTTAATTTAATTTAGATAATTTAATTTATTTAGTTTGTAGATTAAGTTTAGATAATATAGTTGTAAAATAATTGTAGTTTAATTTAATTTATTTAGTTTGTAGATTAAGTTTAGATAATGTAGTTGTAAAATAATGGTAGTTTAATTTAATTTAGATAGTTTAGCTAATTTAATTTATTTAGTTTGTAGATAAGTTTAGATATGTAATTTAGTTGTAAAATAATTGTAGTTTAATTTAATTTAGATAGTTTAGCTAATTTAATTTATTTAGTTTGTAGATTGGTTTAGATATGCAATTTAGTTATAAAATAATTGTAGTTCTTGCGAATTTAATCGGACGATTACCCATTAATTTAGTTTGTAGATTACTTTATCGATTGTTTTAAAATTTGACATAAAATGTATACTTTATTTTAGTATGGCGTCAACGAGCGGCACAACACCATTGGATGAGCATAATTGGGATCAGGAGTTGATCTCTACAATATTTCCGCACTATACGGATGAGAGCATTAGCCCCGTCTGTTGGTTCCCGCGCGAGGGCCACAAGATGAAGCTAGCATATGTAAGTTTACATTTGAGAAATAATTTAAATGAAATTTTTTTTTTGGAAAAATAACTCTATTATTTATTTTATTTGCATTTGGAATTTATTTTAGGATCATGACATGACGGAGGTGAGGAATAACCATATGACTCTACGATATGACGTGCGCTATGCACCGGTGTTACAGAGGATGGGGTTGTGGCATGTGTCACAGCTCGCCCCTGTTATTGCAGATGCCTCACTTACATCTGCACTGGTCGAGAGGTGGCGGCCGGAGACACACACGTTTCACCTGCCCATTGGAGAGATTACAGTCTCTCTGCAGGATGTGAGTTGTCTTTGGGGTCTGCCCATTACTGGAGATGCTGTGACCGGTGTTGAGTACGGAAACTTTACGCAGCTCGTGACCAATTTGCTGGGTGAGGGATTGATGAAGCGGAGGAAGACAAAGAATGGCATGATTGACTCCAAGAACGACATCTGTATAGTCGCCTTGCGGGAGCGTTTCAGGTAATTTTAAATTTAATTGATTGCATGCATGTAACTTTTTAAATCATTTGATTGCGGCATTTACATTGTATACAAGTAATTTTATAGTCAAGAACTAGCCGAACATGCCAATCCTGCTGAGATAGCTCGATGGACCCGGGGTTACATTATGGAGATGTTCGCATGCTGGATGTTCCCAGATTCATCCGGGGGCACTGTTCCTGCCTCTCTATTACAATTTTTGTTGGACTTGGAGAACCCGCCAAACATGAACTGGGGTGCAGCGGTCTTGGCATGTCTATACCGCGGTTTATGCAATGCGTGTCAGGTATTGAAAATCATTTTTTCTGGTTAGTATTTCAACAATTTGATCTATGTTTTGTATAAAAAAAAACTGCAACTTGCATTAAAACAGGTGACGAAGAAGAGATTTTACGGTCCGATTGGTCTCCTCCATCATTGGTCATGGACGAGGTTTCCATTCGGCCGTCCATCGTCACTAGTGAAGGATTGGGCTCCAAATTGGGGTCAGCCCGACGGGCAGACATGTCCTGCGTATGCTCAGAGATGGGCCTCGGAGAAGTCTTTCTACCGTACCCCACATGGACGACCTACAGGGGTTGCTTTTTTCCGGTGTCAATTCGAGCAGATGAGGCCAGATGAGCACGTAGGCTGGCGCCCGTACGATGAGCTTGTACCGAATGAGGGTCATGTTTATGGCACCCACTCTTTCTTGGACGACTTGCCTTCTATATGCGCGGCACAGCGACACTTCTGGTTAGCTCAGGTAACACTTCTATTCTTAGATAAAAAAATAATTCATAAAATTTGTAGTTACTAAAATTTTATATTTTTTTCTCTACAGGTACCGCTTGTTTATTTCCAGGTTATAGAGCATTATTATCCTGGGCGGGTCATGAGACAGTTCGGCATGTCTCAGTATTTTCCTGTGCCCGTTCCGATAAGCAAAGATGAATGGTACCAGTTACATAGGGCATTAGACACTACTGATGGGAAGAATTGGCGGGATTTGCGTGAGGGTTATGTGCAGCGGCTTGAGGCCATGGCTCCGGAGGACATGATTCCTGAGCACCTCCAGACTTATGCGTTCGAGGCATACGACCAGGAGTACCGCCGTTGGTACCAGGAGAACTGTGCATTTACTGTCTTCATGTACGGTCAGATCTCGGAGATAAATAAGAAGCCGCCCATGGGATGATCCGTCGCAGCCAGCAAGAAATTTTACATTTGAGCTGGGATCTCAGTACGGTAACACCACGCAGTCGCAGGACTTCCCTTCTCAGGATGACCCTTCTTCTCCTGTATTCTTCTCACAGCCCCAGCAGGATCCATCCAATTATGTAGCTGATACACCCGAGGACGTCACATTCGGTCCAGGGGCAGATCAGGGCGGAGATGCAGATACTTTGTTTGGTGAGATACAGGAGGAGGCTCCACAGGCGTCACAGCCCTCCCAATCCTACATACCGATATTTCAGAACGTACATGAGGAGGAGGGACGCGGCAAGAGGCAGAAGAGGAAGACGGTTCCGTACACACCATCCTCCCGTTGATATTTCGATCTTAGTTGTTATTTTGTTATTTTGTGTTGGAACTTTTATTTAGATTTTATGTTTGTGACTGTTATGCATATTTTATTTGGGACTGTTACGCATATTTTATGTTGTTATTTCATGTTTGACACTTATTTTATTTAGGTAATAAATAAGCTAATAAATAACCTAAACATAAGCTAATAAATAATACAACATACAAACATCATAATATTGTCTAGTCTCATTCAGCTAATAACTAATACAACATACAGACATCATAAATAATACAAAAATCACATTCAAATATCCTTATTGAGTATTGCCCCGTGCATTCCTTCTCGTTCTGGCATTCCTTTCCAGGGTTTCTCTGTTAGGCTGGTTACCTGCTGGTCTTCCTTCCAGTATATCCATCCACATTCGGATCCGATTATGCCGCCTCCTACCCAATTTAATCATTCTTCGCTCCGGAACTAAGATCGGGCCTTCGTACGCCGGCCAATCGCTTTGATTGTCATACACGTGGAATTGACCACTCCATGTGGCGATTAATTCATCAATGCTGTAGTAGTAATTTACGAAAATATTTGGATCGAAGTTTCTACAATTTTACACAAATTATGTCAATCTTACCAAATTATTATACAATTGTTATGAAATTATCATCAGAGATTGGTACCTTAAACGACACACAGACATCACATGAACACATGGTATTCCACTTAGTTGGGGCTTTTGGCAGGTGCATTCCATGCGATTGTTGTCCTGAAGTACCACTCTGTATGTGGCGTCTCGCTCCATTTGTGACAAGCTGTCTCTTTGCATGTCATATGCAATTTTCTCACCATGGGAGGTCACCTGCCACTCGTTACGGCCAAATGTGACCGCGCTCATTTTTTGGGTCTTGCGAATGTGCTTATCCATCTTTTCATGGACACGAGTGGAAAAAAGTTGACCCTGCAATTGCAATTCCACAGCACGCTCTCTTCTTTCAACAAACCAGTCGACACACTTGGCAAACGTCTCCTCAACAATTGCGGCAACTGGTAACCTGCGAAAATTACAACATACTATTAACTTAAGAAACATAAAACCGTCAATAAATAATAAATTTTTCGTTGATTATAAAACACAAACCTTCGAGAAGTTTTGAAGACATTGTTGAGCGATTCAGAACCGTTGCTAGTCATGATTTCCCAACGAGCCCCGTTATCCATAGCTTGATACACCTTCCATGGCTTAGACAGTTCTGCTTCGTCATCAGGATTGTACTTTCCACATGTATCCAGGTATTTCAGCCATTCGGGATTTCTCCTTCCGATTGCATCGAGGCCTTCTACCATTCTTCTTGGTTTCTTCTTTTTCACCAAGATTTTGAAAAAGTTGGAAGCAACTTTATCCTTGGAGTGTTTACCAAAATTCTCAAATACATGTTGAGAGCAGTATTTGTGAACACACTCCCCGTTCTCCTCAGACCAACCCAGATCATCCTGTATGAACACCTTTTTTATGCCCATGGCCCGGTCAGATATGACACACATGAATCTATTTGGACCAATTACAACCTGCCTCACCCACTTCATAAACCACCCCCAATTATCAAAATGCTCACTCTCTACCAGCCCAAATGCTAGCGGGATTAACTGGTTCTCCGCATCATATCCGGTTACAATCAACAATCTACCATTGTATCTACCTGATAGGAAACAAGCATCGATGCTGATGACTGGTCTGAGGTGACTCGCTGCTTCAATACAAGGCCCCCAAGCCCATGCTAATCTCATGAAATACCGGTACCCATCTCTTTTGGTTCGTTTTGAAACATATTTATATTGGGTTCCCGGATTTGCCTTTTTGATTGCATCCAACAAAGGGATAACAAGCCCGTAAGACCCCTCCCAACTACCAAATGACCGAGCAATGGCTAACTCCCTACCACGCCACAATTTGTTGTACTTAGGGACGATGCCCTCGTACCTTTCAGCAACCAGATCGCTGATGGTGCTGATACTAATATCAGCATTTTTTCGTAATGACAACTTTATACAGCTGGCGACCATTGCGGACGTCAACTGCGCATGATCTGACCTTGTTGCATCAGCGTGGCATGTGTGAGGTCCCTTATATGTTGTGACCGCCCAGTCATCACCAAAACCTGTAGCTCTCGCAGCCATCTTCCACTGGCAACGGTCGCTCTTGCACTTATACCTCAACCTTTTTGAGTCACTATGTGTCTGATTCATCTCGATATTATTCTTTATATGCCAACGGTAAATTTTTTCTTGCATTTGCTCTTTGCTGCCGTACGTCATCCCCTCAGACAATTCATGTTGTTTTTCACCATATTTAAAAAATTAAAAAATTAACAAATATAAATAAATATTTTTTTTAATTAATTAAAAATGAAACATACCTCAGAAGTTGCAAAAAAAGAGCTGTCAGCTTCTTCAAACCCCGATGTGTCATGAAATTGCTCGAACGGGTGTCCTGATGCACCACCTGACACCTGCCACTGTCGTCTACCAAGTACAGGAAAATTTGTATCCACATCACTAAAATCAGTTGCCCCACCGCCGTCACTGGCATCCCAATTTTCCTCTGCCTCCCGCTCTTCAGGATCTTCATCTGTATTTTCAGCATAATAAAGCAGTTCCGGGGTTGGAGATTGATTCCCGTCACATTCGGCCCGGCTAGAACTAGTAGATGGAACTCGAGGTCGTCCCCGGGCAGGTTGGGAACGACTAGGTCCAGCCCCTACAGATGAGGACCGACTAGCACTCCCTAAAGTTAGAGCCCGGACAGGACCCGTCACAGATTGCTCATGAACCCGACCCTTGGTCATTTGTGGCATAGTTCTGGTGTTTTGATTTTGGTTACGTCTGGGGTTCTGTCTAGGGTTAGCTACAACATATAACTCTAGGAACTTGAAAGGAGTTGTCAAATTCATTGTCATTTGGGTATACAACCTCCAGTTATTATCATCTTGTACCGGTAGTTGTTGGAACCATGTTTGATTGCCTTGACCAATATTGATCCTTGCGGAAATTACCAGTTCATAATAATTCGGAGCAATACCAATTTGTTGGTACACTTCTCTAGTTATACCTCTAAGATCTAAATCCGGCGTAATATTGAACATTTTTGAAGGTTGAGTACTGTAATAAGCACCATTTGGCCCTTGTAAAACTTCACCACCAAAATAACAAGCAATTCCAATCATAATTGAACAAACCTATCAATTAATAAATTTAATGTTAATTTTTAAAAATAATGTCAAATAAAAAAAAATAAAAAAAAAAACTAGTTTTACCTCTGCTGTCGCTTATGCCTGCTCCTTGGTAGTGTTGTGGAATGAACACAGTTTCCAGAAAATCCTATTTATAATTTTTTTTTGGGTGCGCCAAACAGCTGTGCGGATCCGGGGGTGCGCACAAGGGTTGTGCGGATCCGAATTGGGTGCGCAAAAGGGCTGTGCGGATCCGATTTGGATGGATCAGGTGCGCACAAGGGTTGTGCGGATCCGGATCAGGTGCGCACAAGGGTTATGCGGATCCGATTTTGGACGGATCGGGTACACACAGCGGTTTGCGGATCAGTTTTATTGGGTGCGCACAACCCTTGTGCGGATCCGTTTTTCGGGTGCGCACAACCCTTGTGCGGGGGTGGTATTTATGACAGAACCCCAGTCACAGTGGTTTTTATTTAATTCCGATTTTTTGGTGTGGTAAATAAAAAAAAATCCGAAAGAAATATCTATTTACAGAGTCAGTCAACTGGTAACTCCAAAAAAAAAAAAAAAGTTCCTATGGGTAATAAAAATATAATTCTGCTATAGGTAAAGAAATATCTATTTTAATTTACAGCCTTAGTTTATTAGTTTTTTAAAAACCTAAATGAATAGGTATTATGAGCTTTATTAAAATAAATAATATTATTATTATGAAAGCGCATCTACATATTTTTTGTGTAAAGTAGCAAATATAATATAGATAGATATTTTGGTTTATTTGACTTTTCTTTTCAACCAATAAAGCCGAATAAAAACAACAAACATATAGAGAGAGATAGTAGAAGTCTCAGGAACCTGACTCAAGACAATTGAAACAGACGGCCCAGATTTACTCTCAGCTGGTACCCATTCGGAATAGCGCGGGGCAGTATTAGTTGTGCTTTGAGATCGTGGCAAGTTAAAAGAACAATTCTGGACCGTCCGTTTCAATTGTACTTTTCCCACCTTTTAAAATGGCGTACGTTGGTCAATTTAAGTGGAAACATTACCATGACTTCCCACACAATGTTCCTCTTCCATGTGTTGTTTGATGTCGGTACATAGTCTTCTCAAATATAAATAGGGATGATCTTAAATCATAACATGTTTTTAACTTTTTTTAACTGCAAAAATAAAATTTTAAAAAAAAAAGAGTAATGATTTTGTCTCCCTCGGTTTGGTCCCCTAACTGTCCCCCTAATTATCAAAGTCAATAATAGAAAGAAAATAAAAAAAAACCTCCTCTTTTCTCTCCTCATTTCTGTTGCGCAACTGGATCTGATCGTACAGATCCTTGGTCGTGATGTCCACTCTGGCGGATTCGACATCACCCTTGTCTAGAGAAGGAAATTTGTCACAGCGTGACTAGTCATGTCACGAAACGTCATGTCACATTAACGCCACATCACGTCACATGTGTCGATTACATGACATGACCGCATTCTAGCAAAAATTACATGTCACATCACGTCACGGTATGAGACATCGAGTATCCAATCTTTTTTGTATGTATAGAGTATTCATATTTTTTTTAGTGTAGGTTCAGTGATACTGGTCTCATGTAGTACTAATTTTTATTTTCTCTAGTTTAGTCTAATGAATGTTTGTAATTTGAATTTTTAAAATAATATCAAATGTCCAACAGTCTTTCTTAAAATAAAATCATCTTTGCAACACTATTTACTTATTTTAAAAAAATTCATATCTTTTTTTTCTAACTTTTCAATGATTTAAATTAAAATATAAAAAATTTGAAATGACTAATTTACATCACGACACGTTACGTCACGTATGGTCACGGCGTGACTACGCGTGACGTGACCATCCACCACCATTTTGGTCACGTCATGTGAAAAAAAAAAGTTGATCACGTCACGTGACCAAATCACGGCGTGTTTGTCACATCACGTCACAGCGTGCCACGTATTTCCTTCTCTACCCTTGCCGGAGTTGATAGGAAGTGGGTGGCACCGGATCGGGGGAAGGTGGATGAGACGCTGTGTGGGGGGACTAGGGCGTGGCACTGCAGTGGCAGAGACAAGAGACCGATGGTGAAGAAGGTGGAGAAGGGGGAGAAGAATTGCATGGCGCTGCGGCGGCAAAAACGAGGAGACCAATGGTGAAGAAGGTGGAGAAGGGGGGAAGGATTGTGTGGCGCTGCGGTGGTGAAGAGAAGAGGGAGTGAGTTTTCACTGGGCGAAGGTGGTGGTGGAGGAGTGGCACTGAGCATTCAATCCACAAAGTTATAATAAAAATCTGACAAATTACTTTACAGATATTAAATATTCAAGACGATCTAAATTTAGCGTCATAGCTAAGAAAATTGGTGGAGGAGGAGTTGAGAATCAGAGCACAAGCATGCTAAACAGTGAAGAATCAATGCAATGTGGACAGAAGTCCAAGTATCTCCTACTAAAAACAAAACTCAAATTGAAATTAAAGTTTATATAGGAATAAATACTTGCTGCCATATCTATGAATAATTCAATGTGTAAGTATGAATACTTGATTTTAATATTTTTATTAGAAATGCTTGATATCTTATGTATGAACATTTGATATATTATATATTAATACTTGCGTGCATAGGCATTCATACTTATGCACAGTTTTTTTAGAAATATGTTTGGTATTTTAGGTATGAATACTTGCATTACAAGATGTAAATACTTACTCGACATGTTGAATACTTGCTCGACGAGATGTAAATCATTTCAGAATTTCTCAGAAATATTTTACAACATAAAAATTCATATTTCAATGCGTAAGTATGAATATTTTAATGTTCTAGTGTGAACATTTTATATGTTTTAGTATGAATACTTTGTAGTTTGAATATTTTCTAGTAATGATACTTTGTAGTTTGAATATGTTATATGTTCAATATTTGCTAATCTGTATATGTATACATGCAATGTTCTAGTATGAATATTTTATATGTTTTATTATGAATACTTTGTATTTTGTATATTTACTAATAATGATACTTTCAAAGTTATAGAATGAAAATTTTATATGTTTTAGTATGAATACTTTCTAAATTTTAGTATGAATACTTGCACACTAAGGTATAAGTACTTGAACGACAAAGAATTCGAAAGTACTTCATCATAGACTCATTTGAACGAGAAAAATATGTAGAAAACGTTAATAGTTTTATATTTGCAAAATTCCATACCGGTCGTCAGAAATATTGACGATATTAAACAGAGAAAAAAAATCCATTTCTAAAAATGTGTAAAAGATGAGTGTGTGACTAAAGAGAAAAAAAAGAGTTGATGTCCAGTTTTTTTTGTTTAATTACTTGATGTCTTAGGTATAAATATTTTATATATATATATGAATACTTTCACATATAAGTGTTCATACATGTGCGCAACAGCTGTAAATTTTTTTAAATTTAAGTTGTCCCCCAAATAGTTATTATTTCTAAAAGTAGTTATTTTTTCTTCAAGTTAGTTGGTGGTCCACATCGTACTTTATGGATCAATTAGTTAGAGGAATATTTAGGAGATAGAATGCAGGAACTATTAGTCGCCCTAAAAAAAAATGCTTAACTATATTTAACAGTAAAGTGCTTTTCTTTTGTTATGAGAGGAGGAGA
>CAXKVW010001360.1:0-28542 GCA_964058825.1 Carex arenaria | reverse complement strand
CTGCTTTCAGATTCATGCAGACTAGATCTGCACTAATATTAAGGGACTGTTAAAATCAGATGGCTAAAATGTATTAAACTCAAAATTCCCTTTTGAGTTAATACAGAGGATACGTGTTCAAGAACGCCGACCATCTAGCAGATTGAAGACATAGGCCCATACCTGACCAACTATAGGGATGATTGGGTCGGGCCAATCAATCAGGTCAAACTCAATTGCAACGTTGTAAGATTCCAAATATTGGTTATTTATTTGTAATTTAATGTCTTTCTTCCTCGGATTGTTTTTGCAAATGAGTCAAGATAGTTGGATTATTCTTATCCGAGTGGGTGTCGCCTCAAACGGAAACTAACGCTTTTTATGATTTCCCCACTTCACTCCAAAATGCATCCAAGTTATCCTTCTCTTATTCCCCCCTATTTTTTATGGCATTAACAAAAATAAATAATAAAATACATGGTACAGTGGATTACAATTTTTCCCAATTTTTAAAAAAATGATAGAAAATAAATACATGAAAATTAACCTATAAATCTTCATTTTTTGACATCAATGTCATACTAAATGAATTAAAAAAATTATAAATTTTGCATGTACATGCACTACTCAAGTAGAATGGTATCAAAAATTTGAATTCGTTATTTGAAGCCAATTCAATAAGTTTTGGAGACTAGCACTGCATGTCACTAGATAATAAATATGCATATCACCGTAAGAAAATTTTGATTGTTCACATCGTATATTAAGGGTTAAGGCAATGGTACTTTGCTATCAATCGACCGTTTGAACTTCAAATATAAAATATGAAATCATAGTACATGTTAATCCGTGCTTTGCAAAGTCCCACACAACATTAATATATGATGGGAACGCTAACGATTGATAGCAATTATCATTATTTCATCTCTCGCATTTGTCTGATCATATAACAATAAAAGTAGTACTTAGTTATGTTATGAATTATGTAAAGAAATGTGAGAGATTAAGATGAAATTTGCCTCTCGTACATTTGGCTCCTCGAGGTAAATAGACCGAGAACATGTATAGATGAGAGTTAACTATTTGACATTTAATAAAAAAAAATTGATATGTACAAGGATAACACATTTTCTATCTTGAATTCACTTGGAATGTCAAGTGACCAAGGAATTAACATGAGTTAATTATGGATTAAGTATTTGTCCAATATTGATAATTATAATTAATTTGAGTACTACTTCACTAAAAGAAAAAAAAATGAGTACTCAGAATGTCCTGCCATAGATTGCTTATGATTATTTTTTTTAAAATAGAATAGGGGTCATGTCTCTTTTTTTATATTAACCGCAATTTGTGATAGGATTATGGGACTGCTTATGAATTGTGTGCCGAAAAACGTTTTTTACTTGCTACTAATATTGTGAAGCTATCAAGTTGCACATAAAAATTGGTTGGAACGGATTTAGATAATTCATATCCTAAATTCAACTATATGGACATGCTCCATAATTAGATATGGATCGATCTATTTTGAGAATACACACTCCCCATTATCGCTTTGTTATTATAGAAAATCGCCTTTGAAACCTCTTTATAAGAGGACACCACTTGTGCCTATACATAAAGGCAGATCAGGAGGTATACTTTTTGGTTGTGATAGTGATATATGTACAATTCTGGATCAGCATATTCATACTTATTCTGTAGATATTCTGATTCAAAATCGAACTGATAGGTCTAGTTGGATGCTTACTATAGTGTATGCTCCTGTTGCTAGGAATCTTAAAAATGAATTTTGGAAGGAACTCAAATCTTCCCAAAATGGTAGACCTGATAAATGGATGATTTGTGGAGACTTTAATGCTATCCGAGCCAGACATGAGAAATCTGGTTCTAATTTTGATATTAAACTCAGTGGCAAATTTAATACTTTTGTGAACAGCCAGCACTTAGTTGAATTGACATTACCAAATAAAAAATACACTTGGGGTTAGTGGTAGGAATAGAGCTTTACTAGATAGATTTTTTGTTAGTTTAGATTGGCTTGACCAGTATCCTGATGTGACAGTGCAACATCTAAGTGCTTATGGTTCTGATCACAATCCATTAATTCTTTCCACTGGGGGTGTAATGACACACAAAACACAATTTCGAATTGATCCAGAATGGCTTCAAAATGAACAATTTGTTCAACAAGTCATCAAATGGTGGCATGAGTTCCCTTTAAAGGAATATCGATTGGGTTTATCTTGGCATAATAAAACCAAATTCCTTAAAAGAAAAATACAGGGTTGGGCACGCAATTACTATGGGGCAAAAAGAAAACATAAAAGAGCCATTTTGGATCAATTTAGAATTTTAGAAGCTATTAGAGATGATAGGGACTTAGATAAGTCAGAACAGACTAGATGGTTACATTTAAAAGCACAATTAGATGACATTTACTTGGAAGAAGAGCGATACTGGAATTTAAGATCAAAACAACAGTAGTTGAGGGAAGGTGATCTTAATACTAAGTTCTTTCATCGAATTGCCAATACAAGGCACAGGAAAAATAAAATCCTTGCCCTGGAAATTAATGATCACCTTTCTAACAACTCTGCTGATATTCACCAGCATATACGGTCATACTATAAAGACTTGTTGGGGACTGCTGGCTGTAGCTTTGGACAGATTGATAACACTCTGTGGGGGCCCGAGGATTTAGTCTCTCCTCATGAAAGAACTTTACTAGAGAGTCCTATTCTTGAGAATGAAATTTATAGAGCTGTTTTTGAATCAGAACCAAATGGTGCACCCGGCCCAGATGGCCTTACTTTTCAGTTCTATCAGGTTTTCTGGGACACCATCAAACCTGAGCTGTTTCAACTGTGTCGCCAATTTCATAATGGGATTTTGGAACTGCAATTTATTAATAAATCAATTATTTGTCTGATTCCCAAAGAACCTGAGGCTCAACATATTAAAAAATTTAGACCTATAAGTTTAGTAAATTGCAGCTTCAAAATTCTATCCAAAATCTTGACTTTTCGAATGGAACCTGTCCTTCAAAGACTTATTGATTTTCATCAATTAGCTTTTTTGAAGGATAGATATATTATGGACAATGTGGTTCTAAGTTAGGAGGTAATTCACCATTGTAAACATACCAATCAAAAGGGTGTAGTAGTGAAGGTTGATTTTGAGAAGGCATATGATAAAATCAATTGGAATTATTTGCTCAGAATTATGGAAGATAGAGATTTTGGTGATAAATGGATCTCCTGGATGGCACAATGGCTTGTCAGCTCACAATCCTGTGTCAATATTAATGGAGAACTAACTCCTTATTTCTTTTGTAAGCGAGGTGTTAGACAAGGAGATCCATTATCACTATATCTATACAACTTGGCTGCTGATACTCTTAGTAAAGTGTTTCAGAAAGGTAGGAATTATAATCGATTACTGGGTTTAGGACCTCCCTGTGATCATCAGCAGCCAGTGACAAATTGTCACTATGCTGATGACACAATATTATTCCTAAATGCAGACCCTAGAAATGTTGAAATGGCTTGGTGGCATATGATTATGTTTGAGGCTATATCTGGTATCAAGATGAATTTGGATAAAACTGAGATGTATCATATTAATCTCTCACAAGATGAGGCTAGGTTTTTAGCCAGCATCTTCAAATGTCATCTGTCCCATTTTCCTTTTAAATACCTTGGGGTTCCTATATCTGATGCACCACTCAAAAACAAAGATTGGGGTTTCCTTATTGATAAGTTTCGCAAGAAACTGCAAGGATGGAAGGGCCAGTCTTTGTCTTTGGGGGGACGAATTACTCTCGTTAATTCCGTATTATCTGCTGTACCTCTCTATACTTTGTCCTTCTATAAGATACCCCAGCTGGTACTTCTTGAATTAGACAAGATCAGGAGAACATTTTTGTGGCAAGGCACACAGCACAAAAAAAAATGCCTTGATGAGTTGGCAGGAGCTGTGTGTGCCCAAACAATATGGAGGGATGGGAATTTTGGATCTCCACCAAATGAATTGTGCTTTGTTACTTAAATGGTGGTGGAGATACAAAGATCCCCAATATGTTACTCTTTGGAAATTGGTTCTACAGGCTAACTTGAATAGTCCTCTTCCTTTATCTCCCTTTTGGAAGGATGTCCTCTCCCTGTCTCACTTTTTTCAACTTGGTGTTTCCTTCACTCCTGGCCAACAGGGTAATGTTAGTTTCTGGCATGATACTTGGTATAATTCTTGCCCCTTATCTATTTCTTTTCATCATTTGTATAATATCTGCCTTACCCCTCATGTTTCAATACAGGAAGTGATGGTTACACAAGGGCAGTGCATCACATTTAGAAGAACTCTTAGTGGGGTTCTGTCCCAAGATTGGCATCAGATTTTACACATTCTTAGTTCTTCTTCTTTTACACATGATTTAGATCAATTGGTGTGGCATTGGGATTCTAAAGGGAAATACACTGTCCAATCAATGTATAGGTTTCTCAATTTTCATGGGGTGCAACCGGTTAAACCTTTACTTTGGTGGAAACTTCCAGTACCACCCAAAATTAGGGCCTTTATGTGATTAATGAGCAAAAACAAAATTTTAACAAAAGCTACGCTCCAAGAAAAAGGTTGGACAGGAGATCCCTCTTGTCAATTCTGTTTGCGTTTGGAAGATACTGATCATCTCTTCTTTCTCTGTTATTTTTCACAATCTATATGGTTCTATATGGGGAAATGTCAGGACATTAGTAGAAATTGGAGATCCATTGATGATGTTATTATGTATGCTCTTTCTATTCCTAAAAATTCCAGAACTGCCCTCTTGATTGTGGTAAGCGCGGTTATATGGTGCATCTAGAAGCAGTGCAATGACTTGTGTTTTCGCAACAGTATTGTTCACTCTTGTCGTTCTGTAATACTCACTATTATCTCTACTGTAATTCATTGGACAGGTACCCTTTCTGAAGAAATACAGGCTGCTGTGAATGACTGGCTGCCAACGGATATTGATGAGGTGCCCTTACAGATTGCAGAACCAGCGGTGGAGCAGCTGATAGAATGGATTGATTCGGAATGATTCTGTGTTCAGTGCTATATAGGACTAATTTCAGGATAGCCTGACTTTTTGCTTGGTTTTACTGTGACTTGGTGTTCTTCTTTTGGTGCCTACGTGCCCAATTCAACTTATTACTCTTTTTGTTTTCTATTATACATTGTTCTCAGACTTTGGTTTCATGGCAATGAAACGGGCTTATGCCTTTTTAAAAAAAAAAAACAAACAACTGTGAGAAAAAGGAAGAGAGAGAATTTAAAAACCTACGAGGAAGCCCACTATTTTTATGGTGCTAGCACACTGATTTGCAGAGTTTCATATCGATAAAAACCCAACTGTTATTGCTGTGTAATTTTGACAATTTTTCCAGACTCACGAGCAAACACTTCTCTACACATCCTCCGGTAAATTTTTATCTTAAATTAATCTAATTCACACATGAATTGGATAGAAATTAAAAATTAAAAATTTAACACCCTTCATTAAACTTGCCGATCTCGTACAATTGCCACTACAGCATCCTAGTAGATGCCATTTTGTCTCTTAATCATATTGGTATTGTATTAAGGATATGTACTAGCGGTTTAGTAGCCGTCATTAATTGTGGCAGCTGTGGCGTGACCGCTACTAGAAAAGCACAAGTAGCCACTTATCCACTACGTAGTATGTACTACAATCACACAATATTCATCGCATATTAATAGAATTCATCGCCCACGTACATTGACATCAATCACACAAAGAAACAAGATGCGCTCTTCAGAATTTTAATTGCCAATTATCATATATAATGAGTTAATGCCATAACCATAAGTCAATTTATTTATATATACATTGAAACGGAGTATGAATTAAAGGGCTCAAACATTGATTGTGTATATAAGAACGGCGAAGGAAATCAAATTGACTGTGAATGAATGATTTTGATTCAATATTAGGCTCGAAAAATGTCATCAATCAATTATAAACATTATTCACAATAGTTCATGTGCTGAGCAACTTCAGTTGTCCTTGTTCTTGTGCTTAACAACCTAATTAGCAACATCATTTGCAAGTTCTTATGCTCAACAACCTCAATTATCATTGTTTTAATGCTTAGCAAGCTCATTTGTTGTTGTTCTTGTGCTTGTCAACCACTTTTGCTCTTGTTCCTGCTTAGCAAGCGCATTGCCAATGTTCTTGTGCAAAGAAAGCTCATTTGCACTTGTTCTTATGATTAGCAATATCATTTGCAGTTGTTATTGTGCTTAGCAATATCATTTGTCCTTGATTTTGTGCTTATCAATCTCATTTGTCATTGTTATTCTGATTATCAACTTCATTTGTATTACTTCATGTGCTCATTTGCCCTTGTACTCGTGCTTAGCATAATTTGCCCTTCTTCTTGTGCTAAGCAACATTATTTGCATCAGTTCTTAATCTTAACAACCTTATTTTTTATTATACTTATGCTTAGTAACCTCATTTGTTGTTGTTCTTGTGCTTATCAACCACTTTTTCTCTTGTTCTTGTGCTTAGCAAACGTATTTGCTAATGTTCTCGTGCAAAGAAATCTCATTTGAGCTTGTTCGTGTACTTAGCAACCTCATTTGCGGTTCTTCTTGTGCTTAGCAACATTATTTGCCCTTGAACTTGTACTTATACACCTCATTTACATTTATTTTTGTACTTAGGAATATCATTTTCCGTTGTTCTTGTGCTTAAAACCCTCATTTGTCATTTTTCTTATCATTATCAACATCATTTGCATTAGTTCAGGTGCTTAGCAACCTAATTTACCCTTGTTCTTGTGCTAAGCAACATTATTTGCATTAGTTCTTGTGCTTAACAACCTCATTTGTCATTGTTCTTATACTTAGCAACCTCATTTGTTATTGTTCTTGTGCTTATCAACCACTTTTGTCCTTGTTCTTGAGCTTAGCAAGCGCATTTACCAATGTTCTTGTGTAAAGAAATCTCATTTGCCCATGTTGTTGTGCTTAGCAACCTCATTTGTGGTTGTCTTGTACTTAACAATATCATTTGCCCTTGTTCTTATGCATAATGACCTCATTGCCTTCGTTCTTATTTAGAAATATCATTTGCATTTGTTCTTGGACTTAACAAGCTCATTTGCCTTGTTCTTGTGCATAGGAATATCATTTGGCCTAATTCTTGTGCTTAACAAGTAACAACCACATCTGTCATTATTCTTATGATTAGCAATATTATTTGTATTCGTTCATGTGTCTAGCAACCACATTTGCCCTTGTTCTTATGATTAACAATATCATTTGTAATAGTTTTTGTTCTTAACAATCTCATTTGTCATTATTTTTATGCTTAGCAAGCTCATTTGTTGTTGTTCTTGTGCTTATCAACTACTTTTGCTCTTATTCCTGGTTAGCAAGCGCATTTGCCAATGCTCTTGTGCAAAGAAAGCTCATTTGCCCTTGTTCTTATGATTAACAACCTCATTTGCGGTTGTTCTTGTGCTTAGCAATATCATTTGCTCTTGATCTTGTGCTTATCAACCTAATTTGCCTATTTTTTGTGCTTAGGAACATCATTTTACCTTGTTCTTCTGCTTAAAAATGTCATTTTTCATTGTTCCTGGGCTTAGAAACATAATTTGCATTACTTCATGTGCTTAGCAACCTCATTTGCCCTTGTACTTGTGCTTAGCAACCTTATTTACCCTTATTATTGTGCTAAGCAAAAATTATTTGCATTAGTTCTTGTGCTTAACAACCTCATTGGTCATTGTTCTTATGCTTAACAACCTTATTTGTTATTGTTCTTATGCTTATCAACATCTTTTGCCCTTGTTCTTGTTCATAGAAAGCTCATTTGCCAATGTTCTTGTGCAAATAAAGCTCATTTGCCTTTGTGGTTATGCTTAGCAACCTCAATTGTAGTTGTTCTTGTACTTAACAACATCATTTGCCCTTGTTCTTGTGCATAGAAACTGCATTTTACTTCGTTCTTGTGCTTAGCAACTTCATTTCTAGTTGTTTTTGTGTTTAAAAATATCATTTGCATTGTTCTTGGACTTAACAACCTCATTTGCCCTTGTTATTTTGCTTAGGAACATCATTTGGCCTTATTCTTATGCTTAGCACAGTTATCATAGTTGCTGTGATTAGCACCAACATTTGCATTAGTTCATGTGCTTATGAACCTCATTTCCCCTTGTTCTTGTGATTAGCAACAACAATTGAATTAGTTCTTGTGCTTAATAACCTCATTTTCCATTGTTTTTATGCTCATCAAACTCATTTGTTGTTGTTTTTGTGCTTATCAGCCACTTTTGCTCTTGTTCATATGTTTAGCAAGCGCACTTCCCATTGTTCTAGTGCAAAGAAAGCTCATTTGACCTTGTTCTTGTGCTTAGCAACTTCATTTGTGGTTGTTCTTGTAATTAACAACATCATTTGTCCTTGATCTTGTGGTTAGCAACCTCATTTTGCCTTGTTCTTGTGCTTAGCAACCTAATTTACCCATTTTCTTGTGCTAAGCAATATCATTTGTATTAGTTCTTGTCCTTAACAATCTTATTTGTCATTGTTCTTATGCTTAGCAATGCTTATCAACCACTTTTTCCCTTGTTTTTGTACTTAGGAAGCGCATTTCCAAATGTTCTCTTGCAAAGAAAGATCATTTGCGCTTGTTCTTGTGCTTAGCAATCTTATTTGCGGTTGTTTTCGTGCTTATCATCCTCATTTGTTATTGTTATTGTGATTATCAACATCATTTCCTTTTACTTCATGTGCTTAGCAACCTCATTTGTCCTTGTTCATGTGCTTAGCAACCTAATTTGCCTTTTTTCTTGTGCTAAGCAACATCATTTGCATTAGTTCTTGTGCTTAACAACCTCATTTGTCATTGTTCTCATGCTTAGCAACTTTATTTGTTGTTGTTCTAGTGCTTAGCAAGCACATTTCCCAATGTTCTTGTGCAAAGAAATGTCATTTGCCCTTATTCTTGTGCTTAGCAACCTCATTTGCCCTTGTTCATGTGCTTAGCAACCTAATTTGCCTTTTTTCTTATGCTAAGCAACATCATTTGCATTAGTTTTTGTGCTTAACAACCTCATTTGTCATTGTTCCCATGCTTAGCAACTTCATTTGTTGTTGTTCTTGTGCTTAGCAAGCACATTTCATAATATTCTTGTGCAAAGAAAGCTCATTTGCCCTTGTTCTTGTACTTAGCAACCTTATTTGAGATTGTTCTTGTGCTTAGCAACATCATTTGCCCAAGACCTTGTGCTAAGGAACCTCATTTGCCCTTGTTCTTGTGCTTAAAAACTTCATTTGTCATAGTTCTTGTCATTATCAACATAATATGCATTAGTTCATGTGCTTAGCAACCTAATCTGCCTTTGTTCTTGTGCTAAGCAACATCATTTGAGTTAGTTCTTGTACTTAACAACCTCATTTGTATCTTATGATTAACAATCTCATTTCTTGTAGTTGTTATGCTTATCAACCTCGTTTTCCCTTGTTCTTGTGCTTAGCGTGCACATTTGCAATGTTCTTGTGCAAAGAAAGCTCATTTGCTTTTGTGGTTGTGCTTAGCAACCTCATTTGTGGTTGTTGTTGTACTTAACAACATCATTTGTCCTTATTCTTGTGCATAGGAACCTCATTTACCTTCGTTCTTATGCTTAGCAAATTCATTTCTTGTTGTTGATGTATATAACAATATTAATTGTATTTGTTCTTGAGCTTAACATCCTCATTTGCCCTCGTTATTGTGGTTAGTGACATTATTTGCCCTTATTCTTGTAATAATCATCATCATTTGTATTAGTTCATGTGCTTAGCACCCTCATTTGCCCTTGTTCTTGTGCTTAGCAACATAACTTGTCTTTGTTCTTGTGATTAGCAACATCATTTGCATTAGTTATTGTGCTTAACAACCTCATTTGTCATTGTTTTTATGCTTAGCAAGCTCATTTGTTGTTGTTTGTGTGCTTATCAACCAATTTTGCACTTGTTCTTGTGCTTAGCAAGAACATTTGCCAATGTTCCGTAGCAAAGAAAGCTCATTTGCCCCTGTTCTTATGCTCAGCCACCTCATTTGTGGTTGTTCTTGTGCTTAGCAACATCATTTGCCCTTGATCTTATTCTTATCAATCACATTTGCCTTTGTTTTTGTGCTTAGGAACCTCATTTGACCTTGTTCTTGTGCTTAAAAACCTCATTTTTCATTGTTCTTGTGATTATCAACATCATTAGCATAGTTCATATGCTTAGCAACCTCATTTGCCCTTGTTCTTGTGCTTAGTCACCTAATTAGCTCTTGTTCTTGTGATTAGCAATACAATTTGCATTAGTTTGTATGCTTAACAACCTCATTTGTCATTGTTTTTATGCTTAGCAAGCTCATTTGATGTTGTTCTTGTGCTTATGAACCACTTTTACTCTTGTTCATATGTTTAGCAAACGTATTTCTCAATGTTCTAGTACAAACAAAGCTCCTTTGACCCTGTTTTCATACTTAGCAACCTCATTTACGATTGTTCTTGTGCATAGCAACATCATTTGCCCACGATCGTGTGCTTATCTACATCATTTATCATTATTATTGTGATTATCAACATCATTTGCACTACTTCATGTGCTTAGCAACCTCATTTGCCATTGTTCTTGTGCTTACTTAACAACCTCAATTGGCGTTGTTCGTGTGCTTAACAACCTCTTTTACCCTTGCTCTTGTACTTATGAATCTCATTTGCATTTGTTCTTGTGCTTAGGAACATCATTTGCCCTTGTTTGTGTGCTTAACAACCTGAATTGGCATTGTTCGTGTGCCAAACAACCTCTTTTGCCCTTGATCTTGTGCTTATGAACCTCATTTACATTTGTTCTTGTGTTTAGGAACCTCATTTTCCCTTGTTTGTGTACTTAACAACCTCAATTGGTGTTGTTCGTGTGCTTAACAACATCTTTTACCCTTGATCTTGTGGTTATGAACCTCATTTTCATCTGTTCTTGTGCTTAGGAACCTCATTTGCCCTTCTTCGTGTTCTTAACAACCTCAATTGTCATTGTTCATATCTTTCTTAACCTCTTTTGCCCTTGTTCGTGTGGTTAGCAACATCATTTACACTTATTCTTGTGCTTAACAACATCATTTGTCGGTGTTCTTGCGCTTTGCAACATAATTTGCCCGAGATCTTGTGCTTTTGAACCTCATTTGCATTTGTTCTTGTCCATAGGAACCTTATTTTCCCTTGTTTGTATACTTAACAACCTCAATTGGCGTAGTTTGTGTGCTTAACAACCTCTTTGACCATTGATCTTGTGCTTATGAACCTCATTTGCATTTGTTCTTGTGCTTAGGAACCTCATTTGCCCTTGTTTGTGTACTTGACAACCTCAATTTGCGTTGTTCGTATGCTTAACAACCTCTTTTACTCTTGATCTTGTGCTTATGAACCTCATTTGCATTTGTTTTTCTCCTTAGGAACCTCATTTGTCATTGTTCGTGTGCTTAACAACCTTAATTGTCTTTGTTCATATGCTTCTTAACCTCTTTTGCCGATGTTCCTGTAGTTAGCAACATCATTTACACTTTTTCTTGTGCTTAACAACCTCATTTGTCGTTGTTCTTGCGCTTTGCAACATAATTTGCCCTTGATCTTGTGCTTATGAACCTCATCTGCTTTTGTTCTTGTGGTTAGGAACCTCATTTGCCCTTCTTTGTGTGCTTACCAACCTCAATTGGTGTTGTTCGTGGGCGTAACAACCTCTTTTACCCTTGATCTTGTGCTTATGAACCTCATTTGCATTTGTTCTTGTGCTTAGGTACCTCATTTGCCCTTGTTTGTGTGCATAACTACTTCAATTGGCGTTGTACGTGTGCCAAACAACCTCTTTTGCCCTTGATCTTGTGCTTATGAACCTCATTTGCATTTGTTCTTGTGCTTAGGAACCTCATTTGTCCTTGTTCGTGTGCTTAACAACCTCAATTGTCGTTGTTCATATGCTTCTTAACCTCTTTTGCCCTTGTTCATGTAGTTAGCAACATCATTTACACTTGTTCTTGTTCTTAACAACCTCATTTGTCGTTGTTCTTGTGCTTTGCAACATAATTTGCCCTAGATCGTCTGCTTATGAAGCTCATTTGCTTTTGTTCTTGTGCTTAGGAACCTCATTTGCCCTTGTTTGTGTGCTTACCAACCTCAGTTGGCGTTGTTCGTGTGCTTAACAACCTATTTTACCCTTGATCTTATGCTTATGAACCTTATTTGCATTTGTTCTTGTGCTTAGGAACCTCATTTGCCCTTGTTCGTGTGCTTAAGAACCTCAATTGTCGTTGTTCATATGATTCTTAACCTCTTTTGCCCTTGATCTTGTACTTAGCAACATCATTTACACTTGTTCTTGTGCTTAACAACCTCATTTGTCGTTGTTCTTGCGCTTTGCAACATAATTTTCCCTTGATCTTGTGCTTATGAACCTCATTTCAAATTGTTCTTGTGCTTAGGAACCTAATTTACACTTGTTATTGTGCTGAACAAACTCATTTGTCGTTGTTCTTGCGCTTTGCAACATAAGTTACCCTTGATCTTGTGCTTATGAACCTGATTTGCAATTGTTCTTGTGCTTAGGAACCTCATTTGTCATTGTTTGTGTACTTAACAACCTCAATTGGTGTTGTTCGTGTGCTTAACAACCTCTTTTACCCTTGATCTTGTGCTTATGAACCTCATTTGCATTTGTTCTTGTGCTTAGGAACCACATTTGCCCTTCTTTGTGGGCTTAACTACTTCAATTGACGTTGTTCATGTGCCAAACAACCTCTTTTGCCGTTGATCTTGTGCTTATGAACCTCATTTGCATTTGTTCTTGTGCTTAGGTACCTCATTTGCCCTTGTTTGTGTGCTTAACTACTTCAATTGGCGTTGTTCGTGTGCCAAACAACCTCTTTTGCCCTTGATCTTGTGCTTATGAACCTCATTTGCATTTGTTCTTGTGCTTAGGTACCACATTTGTCCTTGTTCGTGTGCTTAACAACCTCAATTATCGTTATTCATATGCTTCTTAACCTCTTTTGCCCTTGTTCTTGTAGTTAGCAACATCATTTACACTTGTTCTTGTTCTTAACAACCCCATTTGTCATTGTTCTTGTGCTTTGCAAGATAATTTGCCCAAGATCTTGTGCTTATGAAGCTCATTTGCTTTTGTTCTTGTGCTTGGGAACCTCATTTGCCCTTGTTTGTGTGCTTGCCAACCTCAGTTGGCGTTGTTCTACTTAACAAACTCTTTTACCCTTGATCTTATGCTTATGAACCTTATTTGCATTTGTTATTGTGCTTAGGAACCTCATTTGCCCTTGTTTGTGTGCTTAAAGAACCTCAATTGTCGTTGTTCATATGCTTCTTAACCTCTTTTACCCTTGATCTTGTGCTTAGCAACATCATTTACACTTGTTCTTGTGCTTAACAACCTCATTTGTCGTTGTTCTTGCGCTTTGCAACATAATTTTCCCTTGATCTTGTGCTTATAAACCTCATTTGCACTTGTTCTTGTGCTTAGGAACCTCATTTACACTTGTTATTGTGCTTAACAACCTCATTTGTCGTTGTTCTTGCGCTTTGCAACATAATTTGCCCTTGATCTTGTGCTTATGAACCTGATTTGCAATTGTTCTTGTGCTTAGGAACCTCATTTGCCCGTGTTTGTGTACTTAACAACCTCAATTGGTGTTGTTCGTGTGCTTACACAACCTCTTTTACCCTTGATCTTGTGCTTATGAACCTCATTTGCATTTGTTCTTCTACTTAGGAATCTCATTTGCCCTTGTTCGTTTTCTAAACAACCTCAATTGTCGTTGTTCACATGCTTCTTAACCTCTTTTGCCATTGTTCTTGTGGTTAGCAACATCATTTACACTTTTTTTTTACCTTAACAACATTATTTGTCGTTGTTCTTGCGCTTTGCAACATAATTTGCCCTAGATCTTGTGCTTATGAACCTCATTCGCATTTGTTCTTGTGCTTAGGAACCATATTTTCCCTTGTTTGTGTACTTAACAACCTCAATTGTCGTTGTTCTTGCACTTTGCAACATAATTTGCCCTTGATCTTGTGCTGATGAACCTCATTTGCATTTGTTCTTGTGCTTAGGAACCTCATTTGCCCTTGTTTGTGTACTTAGCAACCTCAATTGGCGTTGTTCATGTGCTGAACAACCTCTTTTATCCTTGATCTTGTGCTTATTAACCTCATTTGCATTTGTTCTTGTGCTTAGGAACCTCATTTGCCCTTGTTCGTGTGCTTAAGAACCTCAGTTGTCGTTGTTCGTATGCTTCTTAACCTCTTTTGCCCTTGATCTTGTGCTTAGCAACATCATTTACACTTGTTCTTGTGCGTAACGACCTATTTGTCGTTGTTCTTGCGCTTTGCAAAATAATTTGCCGTTGATCTTGTGCTTATGAACCTCAGTTTCATTTGTTCTTGTGCTTAGTAACCTCATTTGCCCTTGTTTGTGTACTTAACAACCTCAATTGGCGTTGTTCGTGTGCTTAACAACCTCTTTTACCCTTGATCTTGTGCTTATGGACCTCATTTGCATTTGTTCTTCTTCTTAAGAACCTCATTCGCCCTTGTTCATGAGCCTAACAACCTCAATTGTCGTTGTTCATATGCTTCTTAACCTCTTTTGACCTTGTTCTTGTAGTTAGCAACATCATTTACACTTGATCTTGTGCTTAACAACCTCATTTGTCGTTGTTCTTCCACTTTGCAACATAATTTGCCCTAGATCTTGTGCTTATGAACCTCATTTACATTTGTTCTTGTGCTCAGGAACCTTATTTGCCCTTGTTTGTGTACCAACCTCAATTGGCGTTGTTCTTGTGCGGAACAACCTCTTTTATCCTTGATCTTGTGCTGATTAACCTCATTTGCATTTGTTCTTGTGTTTAGGATCCTTATTTGCCCTTGTTCGGTTGCTTAACAACCTCAATTGTCGTTCTTCATATGCTTCTTAACCTCTTTTGCCCTTGATCTTGTGCTTAGCAACATGATTTACACCTGTCCTTGTGCTTAACAACCTCATTTTGTCGTCGTTCTTGCGCTTTGCACCATAATTTGAATTTGAACTTGATTTTGTCCTTACGAACCTTATTTGCATTTGTTCTTGTGCTTAGGAACCTCATTTGCCCTTGTTTGTGTACTTAACAACCTCTATGGTCGTTGTTCGTGTGCTTAACAACCTCTTTTACCCTTGATCTTGTGCTTATGAACCTCATTTGCATTTTTTCTTCTGCTGAGGAACCTCATTTGCCCTTGTTTGTGTACTTAACAACCTCAATTGGTGTTGTTCGTGTGCTTAACAACATCTTTTACCCTTGATCTTGTGGTTATGAACCTCATTTGCATCTGTTCTTGTGCTTAGGAACCTCATTTGCCCTTCTTCGTGTTCTTAACAACCTCAATTGTCATTGTTCATATCTTTCTTAACCTCTTTTGCCCTTGTTCATGTGGTTAGCAACATCATTTACACTTATTGTTGTGTTTAACAACATCATTTGTCGTTGTTCCTGCACTTTGCAACATAATTTGCCCGAGATCTTGTACTTATGAACCTCATTTGCATTTGTTCTTGTCCATAGGAACCTTATTTTCCCTTGTTTCTGTACTTGACAACCTCAACTGGCGTTGTTCGTGTGCTTAACAACCTCTTTTACTCTACATCTTGTGCTTATGAACCTCATTTGCATTTGTTTTTGTCCTTAGGAACCTCATTTGCCATTGTTTGTGTGCTTAACAACCTTAATTGTCGTTGTTCATATGCTTCTTTTTGCCGATGTTCTTGTAGTTAGCAACATCATTCACATTTTTTTCTTGTGCTTAACAACCTCATTTGTCGTTGTTCTTGCGCTTTGCAACATAATTTGCCCTTGATCTTGTGCTTATTAACCTCATTTACATTTGTTCTTGTGTTTAGGAACCTCATTTTCCCTTGTTTGTGTACTTAACAACCTCAATTGGTGTTGTTCGTGTGCTTAAACAACCTCTTTTACCGTTGATCTTGTGCTTATGAAACTCATTTGCATTTGTTCTTGTGCTTAGGTACCTCATTTGCCCTTGTTTGTGTGCTTAACTACTTCAATTGGAGTTCTTCGTGTGCCAAACAACCTCTTTTGCCCTTGATCTTGTGCTTATGAACCTCATTTGCATTTGTTCTTGTGCTTAGGAACCTCATTTGTCCTTGTTCGTGTGCTTAACAACCTCAATTGCCGTTGTTCATATGCTTCTTAACCTCTTTTGCCCTTGTTCTTGTAGTTAGCAACATCATTTACACTTGTTCTTGTTCTTAACAACCCCATTTGTCGTTGTTCTTATGCTCTGCAACATAATTTACCATAGATCTTGTGCTTATGAAGCTCATTTGCTTTTGTTCTTGTGCTTAGGAACCTTATTTGCCCTTGTTTGTGTGCTTACCAATCTCAGTTGGCGTTGTTCGTGTGCTTAACAACCTCTTTTACCCTTGATCTTATGCTTATGAACCTTATTTGCATTTGTTCTTGTGCTTAGGAACCTCATTTGCCCTTGTTCGTGTGCTTAAGAACCTCAATTGTCGTTGTTCATATTCTTCTTAACCTCTTTTGCCCTTGATCTTGTGCTTAGCAACATCATTTACACTTGTTCTTGTGCTTAACAACCTCATTTGTCATTGTTCTTGCGCTTTGCAACATAATTTTCACTTGATCTTGTGCTAATGAACCTCATTTGCGATTGTTCTTGTGCTTAGGAACCTCATTTACACTTGGTATTGTGCTTAACAACCTCATTTCTCGTTGTTCTTGAGCTTTGCAACATAATTTACCCTTGATCTTGTGCTTATGAACCTGATATGCAATTGTTCTTGTGCTTAGGAACCTCATTTGCCCTTGTTTGTGTACTTAACAACCTCAATTGGTGTTGTTCGTGTGCTTAACAACCTCTTTTACCCTTGATCTTGTGCTTATGAACCTCATTTGCATTTGTTCTTGTGCTTAGGAACATCATTTGCCCTTGTTTGTGTGCTTAACAACTTCAATTAGCGTTGTTTGTGTGCCAAACAACCTCTTTTGCCCTTGATCTTGTGCTTATGAGCCACATTTATATTTGTTCCTGTGCTTAGGAACCTCATTTGCCCTTATTTGCGTACTTAACAACTTTAATTGGCGTTGTTCGTGTGCTTAACATCATCATTTACCCTTGATCTTGTGCTTATGAACCTCATTTGCATTTGTTCTTGTGCTTAGGAACCTCATTTTCCCTTGTTTGTGTGATTCACTACTTCAATTGGCGTTGTTCGTGTGCCAAACAACCTCTTTTGCCCTTGATCTTGTGCTTATGAACCTCATTTGCTTTTGTTCTTGTTCTTAGGAACCTCATTTGTCCTTGTTCGTGTGCTTAACAACCTCAATTGTCGTTGTTCATATGCTTCTTAACCTCTTTTACACTTCTTCTTGTGCTTAACAACCTCATTTGTCGTTGTTCTTGCGCTTTGCAACATAATTTACCCTTGATCTTGTGCTTGTGAACCTCATTTGCATTTGTTTTTGTACTTAGGAACCTTATTTGCCCTTGTTTGTGTACTTGACAACCTCAATTGGCGTTGTTTGTGTGCGTAACGACCTCTTTTACTCTTGATCTTGTTCTTATGAACCTCATTTGCATTTGTTTTTGTCCTTAGGAACCTCATTTTCCCTTGTTCGTGTGCTTAACAAACTCAATTGTCGTTCTTGATATGCTTCTTAACCTCTTTTGCCGTTGATCTTGTGCTTAGCAACATCATTTACACTTGTCCTTGTGCTTAACAATCTCCTTTGTCGTTGTTCTTGCGCTTTGGAACATAATTTGAACTTGATCTTGTGCTTATGAACCTTATTTGCATTTGTTCTTGTGCATAGGAAAATTATTTTCCCTTGTTTGTGTACTTAACAACCTCAATTGGCATTGTTCGTGTGCTTGACAACCTCTTTTACCATTGATCTTGTGCTTATGAACCACATTTGCATTTGTTCTTGTGCTTAGGAACATCATTTGCCCTTGTTTGTGTGCTTACAACTTCAATTGGCGTTGTTCGTGTGCCAAAAAACCTCTTTTGCCCTTGATCTTGTGCTTATGAACCTCATTTATATCTGTTCCTGTGCTTAGGTACCTCATTTGCCCTTGTTTGCGTACTTAACAACCTCAATTGGCGTTGTTCGTGTGCTTAACAACATCTTTTACCCTTGATCTTGTGCTTATGAATCTCATTTGCATTTGTTCGTGTGCTTAGGAACCTGATTTGCCCTTGTTTGGTTGATTCACTACTTCAATTGGCGTTGTTCGTGTGCCAAACAACCTCTTTTGCCCTTGATCTTGTGCATATGAACCTCATTTGCATTTGTTCTTATTCTTGGGAACCTCATTTGTCCTTGTTCGTGTGCTTAACAACGTCAATTATCATTGTTCATATGCTTCTTAACATCTTTTGTCCTTGTTATTGTAATTACCAACATCATTTACACTTGTTCTTGTTCTTAACAATCTCATTTGTCGTTGTTCTTGTGCTTGCAACATAATTTGCCCTTGATCTTGTGCTTTCTCATTTGCATTTGTTTTTGTGCTTAGGAACCTTAATTGCCCTTGTTTGTGTACCTGACAACCTCAATTGGCGTTGTTCGTGTGCTTAACAACCTCTTTTACTCTTGATCTTGTGCTTATGAACCTAATTTGCATTTGTTTTTGTCTTTACGAACCTCATTTGCCCTTGTTCATGTGCTTAACAACCTCAATTGTCGTTCTTTATATGCTTCTTAACCTCTTTTGCCCTTGATCTTGTGCCTAGCAACATCATTTACACTTGTTCTTGTGTTTGAAAACCTCATTTGTTGTTGTTCTTGCGCTTTGTGACATAATTTGAACTTGATCTTGTGCTTATGAACCTCATTTGCATTTGTTCTTGTGCTTTTGAACCTCATTTGCCCTTGTTTGTGTGCTTAACAAATTCAATTGGCGTTGTTCGTGTGGATAACAACCTCTTTCCCACTTGATCTTGTGCTTATGAACCTCATTTGCATTTGTTCTTGTCCTTAGGAACCTCATTTGCCCTTGTTTGTGTGCTTAATAACCTCAATTGTCGTTGTTCATATGCTTCTTAACCTCTTTTGCCCTTATTCTTGTAATTAGCAACATGATTTACACTTGTTATTGTGCTTAACAACCTCATTTGTCGTTGTTCTTTAGCTTTGCAACATAACTTGCCCTTGATCTTGTGCTTATGAACCTCATTTTCATTTGTTCTTGTGCTTAGGAACCTCATTTGCCATTGTTTGTCTACTTAACAACCTTAATTGGTGTTGTTCCTGTTCTTAACAACATCTTTTACCCTTGATCTTGTGCTTATGAACCTCATTTGCATCAATCCTTATGCTTAGGAACCTCATTTGCCCTTCTTCCTGTTCTTAACAACCTCAATTGTCATTGTTCATATGCTTCTTAACCTCTTTTGCCCTTGTTCTTGTGGTTAGCAACATCATTTACACTGGTTCTTGAGCTTAACAACATCATTTGTCGTTGTTCTTGCGCTTCGCAACATAATTTGCCCTAGATCTTGTGCTTATGAATCTCTTTTGCATTTGTTCTTGTGCATAGGAAAATTATTTTCTCTTGTTTGTGTACTTAACAATCTCAATTGGCATTGTTCGTGTGCTTAACAACCTCTTTTACCCTTGATCTTGTCCTTATGAACCTCATTTACATTTGTTCTTGTGCTTAGGAACCTCATTTGCCCTTCTTTGTATGCTTAACAACCTCAATTGGCGTTGTTCATGTGCCAAACAACCACTTTTGCCCTTGATCTTGTGCTTATGAACCTCATTTTGATTTGTTCTTGTGCTTAGGAACCTCATTTGCCCTTGTTCGTGTGGTTAGCAACATCATTTACACTTATTCTTGTGCTTAACAACATCATTTGTCGGTGTTCTTGCGCTTTGCAACATAATTTGCCCGAGATCTTGTGCTTTTGAACCTCATTTGCATTTGTTCTTGTCCATAGGAACCTTATTTTCCCTTGTTTGTATACTTAACAACCTCAATTGGCGTAGTTTGTGTGCTTAACAACCTCTTTGACCATTGATCTTGTGCTTATGAACCTCATTTGCATTTGTTCTTGTGCTTAGGAACCTCATTTGCCCTTGTTTGTGTACTTGACAACCTCAATTTGCGTTGTTCGTATGCTTAACAACCTCTTTTACTCTTGATCTTGTGCTTATGAACCTCATTTGCATTTGTTTTTCTCCTTAGGAACCTCATTTGTCATTGTTCGTGTGCTTAACAACCTTAATTGTCTTTGTTCATATGCTTCTTAACCTCTTTTGCCGATGTTCCTGTAGTTAGCAACATCATTTACACTTTTTCTTGTGCTTAACAACCTCATTTGTCGTTGTTCTTGCGCTTTGCAACATAATTTGCCCTTGATCTTGTGCTTATGAACCTCATCTGCTTTTGTTCTTGTGGTTAGGAACCTCATTTGCCCTTCTTTGTGTGCTTACCAACCTCAATTGGTGTTGTTCGTGGGCGTAACAACCTCTTTTACCCTTGATCTTGTGCTTATGAACCTCATTTGCATTTGTTCTTGTGCTTAGGTACCTCATTTGCCCTTGTTTGTGTGCATAACTACTTCAATTGGCGTTGTACGTGTGCCAAACAACCTCTTTTGCCCTTGATCTTGTGCTTATGAACCTCATTTGCATTTGTTCTTGTGCTTAGGAACCTCATTTGTCCTTGTTCGTGTGCTTAACAACCTCAATTGTCGTTGTTCATATGCTTCTTAACCTCTTTTGCCCTTGTTCATGTAGTTAGCAACATCATTTACACTTGTTCTTGTTCTTAACAACCTCATTTGTCGTTGTTCTTGTGCTTTGCAACATAATTTGCCCTAGATCGTCTGCTTATGAAGCTCATTTGCTTTTGTTCTTGTGCTTAGGAACCTCATTTGCCCTTGTTTGTGTGCTTACCAACCTCAGTTGGCGTTGTTCGTGTGCTTAACAACCTATTTTACCCTTGATCTTATGCTTATGAACCTTATTTGCATTTGTTCTTGTGCTTAGGAACCTCATTTGCCCTTGTTCGTGTGCTTAAGAACCTCAATTGTCGTTGTTCATATGATTCTTAACCTCTTTTGCCCTTGATCTTGTACTTAGCAACATCATTTACACTTGTTCTTGTGCTTAACAACCTCATTTGTCGTTGTTCTTGCGCTTTGCAACATAATTTTCCCTTGATCTTGTGCTTATGAACCTCATTTCAAATTGTTCTTGTGCTTAGGAACCTAATTTACACTTGTTATTGTGCTGAACAAACTCATTTGTCGTTGTTCTTGCGCTTTGCAACATAAGTTACCCTTGATCTTGTGCTTATGAACCTGATTTGCAATTGTTCTTGTGCTTAGGAACCTCATTTGTCATTGTTTGTGTACTTAACAACCTCAATTGGTGTTGTTCGTGTGCTTAACAACCTCTTTTACCCTTGATCTTGTGCTTATGAACCTCATTTGCATTTGTTCTTGTGCTTAGGAACCACATTTGCCCTTCTTTGTGGGCTTAACTACTTCAATTGACGTTGTTCATGTGCCAAACAACCTCTTTTGCCGTTGATCTTGTGCTTATGAACCTCATTTGCATTTGTTCTTGTGCTTAGGTACCTCATTTGCCCTTGTTTGTGTGCTTAACTACTTCAATTGGCGTTGTTCGTGTGCCAAACAACCTCTTTTGCCCTTGATCTTGTGCTTATGAACCTCATTTGCATTTGTTCTTGTGCTTAGGTACCACATTTGTCCTTGTTCGTGTGCTTAACAACCTCAATTATCGTTATTCATATGCTTCTTAACCTCTTTTGCCCTTGTTCTTGTAGTTAGCAACATCATTTACACTTGTTCTTGTTCTTAACAACCCCATTTGTCATTGTTCTTGTGCTTTGCAAGATAATTTGCCCAAGATCTTGTGCTTATGAAGCTCATTTGCTTTTGTTCTTGTGCTTGGGAACCTCATTTGCCCTTGTTTGTGTGCTTGCCAACCTCAGTTGGCGTTGTTCTACTTAACAAACTCTTTTACCCTTGATCTTATGCTTATGAACCTTATTTGCATTTGTTATTGTGCTTAGGAACCTCATTTGCCCTTGTTTGTGTGCTTAAAGAACCTCAATTGTCGTTGTTCATATGCTTCTTAACCTCTTTTACCCTTGATCTTGTGCTTAGCAACATCATTTACACTTGTTCTTGTGCTTAACAACCTCATTTGTCGTTGTTCTTGCGCTTTGCAACATAATTTTCCCTTGATCTTGTGCTTATAAACCTCATTTGCACTTGTTCTTGTGCTTAGGAACCTCATTTACACTTGTTATTGTGCTTAACAACCTCATTTGTCGTTGTTCTTGCGCTTTGCAACATAATTTGCCCTTGATCTTGTGCTTATGAACCTGATTTGCAATTGTTCTTGTGCTTAGGAACCTCATTTGCCCGTGTTTGTGTACTTAACAACCTCAATTGGTGTTGTTCGTGTGCTTACACAACCTCTTTTACCCTTGATCTTGTGCTTATGAACCTCATTTGCATTTGTTCTTCTACTTAGGAATCTCATTTGCCCTTGTTCGTTTTCTAAACAACCTCAATTGTCGTTGTTCACATGCTTCTTAACCTCTTTTGCCATTGTTCTTGTGGTTAGCAACATCATTTACACTTTTTTTTTACCTTAACAACATTATTTGTCGTTGTTCTTGCGCTTTGCAACATAATTTGCCCTAGATCTTGTGCTTATGAACCTCATTCGCATTTGTTCTTGTGCTTAGGAACCATATTTTCCCTTGTTTGTGTACTTAACAACCTCAATTGTCGTTGTTCTTGCACTTTGCAACATAATTTGCCCTTGATCTTGTGCTGATGAACCTCATTTGCATTTGTTCTTGTGCTTAGGAACCTCATTTGCCCTTGTTTGTGTACTTAGCAACCTCAATTGGCGTTGTTCATGTGCTGAACAACCTCTTTTATCCTTGATCTTGTGCTTATTAACCTCATTTGCATTTGTTCTTGTGCTTAGGAACCTCATTTGCCCTTGTTCGTGTGCTTAAGAACCTCAGTTGTCGTTGTTCGTATGCTTCTTAACCTCTTTTGCCCTTGATCTTGTGCTTAGCAACATCATTTACACTTGTTCTTGTGCGTAACGACCTATTTGTCGTTGTTCTTGCGCTTTGCAAAATAATTTGCCGTTGATCTTGTGCTTATGAACCTCAGTTTCATTTGTTCTTGTGCTTAGTAACCTCATTTGCCCTTGTTTGTGTACTTAACAACCTCAATTGGCGTTGTTCGTGTGCTTAACAACCTCTTTTACCCTTGATCTTGTGCTTATGGACCTCATTTGCATTTGTTCTTCTTCTTAAGAACCTCATTCGCCCTTGTTCATGAGCCTAACAACCTCAATTGTCGTTGTTCATATGCTTCTTAACCTCTTTTGACCTTGTTCTTGTAGTTAGCAACATCATTTACACTTGATCTTGTGCTTAACAACCTCATTTGTCGTTGTTCTTCCACTTTGCAACATAATTTGCCCTAGATCTTGTGCTTATGAACCTCATTTACATTTGTTCTTGTGCTCAGGAACCTTATTTGCCCTTGTTTGTGTACCAACCTCAATTGGCGTTGTTCTTGTGCGGAACAACCTCTTTTATCCTTGATCTTGTGCTGATTAACCTCATTTGCATTTGTTCTTGTGTTTAGGATCCTTATTTGCCCTTGTTCGGTTGCTTAACAACCTCAATTGTCGTTCTTCATATGCTTCTTAACCTCTTTTGCCCTTGATCTTGTGCTTAGCAACATGATTTACACCTGTCCTTGTGCTTAACAACCTCATTTTGTCGTCGTTCTTGCGCTTTGCACCATAATTTGAATTTGAACTTGATTTTGTCCTTACGAACCTTATTTGCATTTGTTCTTGTGCTTAGGAACCTCATTTGCCCTTGTTTGTGTACTTAACAACCTCTATGGTCGTTGTTCGTGTGCTTAACAACCTCTTTTACCCTTGATCTTGTGCTTATGAACCTCATTTGCATTTTTTCTTCTGCTGAGGAACCTCATTTGCCCTTGTTTGTGTACTTAACAACCTCAATTGGTGTTGTTCGTGTGCTTAACAACATCTTTTACCCTTGATCTTGTGGTTATGAACCTCATTTGCATCTGTTCTTGTGCTTAGGAACCTCATTTGCCCTTCTTCGTGTTCTTAACAACCTCAATTGTCATTGTTCATATCTTTCTTAACCTCTTTTGCCCTTGTTCATGTGGTTAGCAACATCATTTACACTTATTGTTGTGTTTAACAACATCATTTGTCGTTGTTCCTGCACTTTGCAACATAATTTGCCCGAGATCTTGTACTTATGAACCTCATTTGCATTTGTTCTTGTCCATAGGAACCTTATTTTCCCTTGTTTCTGTACTTGACAACCTCAACTGGCGTTGTTCGTGTGCTTAACAACCTCTTTTACTCTACATCTTGTGCTTATGAACCTCATTTGCATTTGTTTTTGTCCTTAGGAACCTCATTTGCCATTGTTTGTGTGCTTAACAACCTTAATTGTCGTTGTTCATATGCTTCTTTTTGCCGATGTTCTTGTAGTTAGCAACATCATTCACATTTTTTTCTTGTGCTTAACAACCTCATTTGTCGTTGTTCTTGCGCTTTGCAACATAATTTGCCCTTGATCTTGTGCTTATTAACCTCATTTACATTTGTTCTTGTGTTTAGGAACCTCATTTTCCCTTGTTTGTGTACTTAACAACCTCAATTGGTGTTGTTCGTGTGCTTAAACAACCTCTTTTACCGTTGATCTTGTGCTTATGAAACTCATTTGCATTTGTTCTTGTGCTTAGGTACCTCATTTGCCCTTGTTTGTGTGCTTAACTACTTCAATTGGAGTTCTTCGTGTGCCAAACAACCTCTTTTGCCCTTGATCTTGTGCTTATGAACCTCATTTGCATTTGTTCTTGTGCTTAGGAACCTCATTTGTCCTTGTTCGTGTGCTTAACAACCTCAATTGCCGTTGTTCATATGCTTCTTAACCTCTTTTGCCCTTGTTCTTGTAGTTAGCAACATCATTTACACTTGTTCTTGTTCTTAACAACCCCATTTGTCGTTGTTCTTATGCTCTGCAACATAATTTACCATAGATCTTGTGCTTATGAAGCTCATTTGCTTTTGTTCTTGTGCTTAGGAACCTTATTTGCCCTTGTTTGTGTGCTTACCAATCTCAGTTGGCGTTGTTCGTGTGCTTAACAACCTCTTTTACCCTTGATCTTATGCTTATGAACCTTATTTGCATTTGTTCTTGTGCTTAGGAACCTCATTTGCCCTTGTTCGTGTGCTTAAGAACCTCAATTGTCGTTGTTCATATTCTTCTTAACCTCTTTTGCCCTTGATCTTGTGCTTAGCAACATCATTTACACTTGTTCTTGTGCTTAACAACCTCATTTGTCATTGTTCTTGCGCTTTGCAACATAATTTTCACTTGATCTTGTGCTAATGAACCTCATTTGCGATTGTTCTTGTGCTTAGGAACCTCATTTACACTTGGTATTGTGCTTAACAACCTCATTTCTCGTTGTTCTTGAGCTTTGCAACATAATTTACCCTTGATCTTGTGCTTATGAACCTGATATGCAATTGTTCTTGTGCTTAGGAACCTCATTTGCCCTTGTTTGTGTACTTAACAACCTCAATTGGTGTTGTTCGTGTGCTTAACAACCTCTTTTACCCTTGATCTTGTGCTTATGAACCTCATTTGCATTTGTTCTTGTGCTTAGGAACATCATTTGCCCTTGTTTGTGTGCTTAACAACTTCAATTAGCGTTGTTTGTGTGCCAAACAACCTCTTTTGCCCTTGATCTTGTGCTTATGAGCCACATTTATATTTGTTCCTGTGCTTAGGAACCTCATTTGCCCTTATTTGCGTACTTAACAACTTTAATTGGCGTTGTTCGTGTGCTTAACATCATCATTTACCCTTGATCTTGTGCTTATGAACCTCATTTGCATTTGTTCTTGTGCTTAGGAACCTCATTTTCCCTTGTTTGTGTGATTCACTACTTCAATTGGCGTTGTTCGTGTGCCAAACAACCTCTTTTGCCCTTGATCTTGTGCTTATGAACCTCATTTGCTTTTGTTCTTGTTCTTAGGAACCTCATTTGTCCTTGTTCGTGTGCTTAACAACCTCAATTGTCGTTGTTCATATGCTTCTTAACCTCTTTTACACTTCTTCTTGTGCTTAACAACCTCATTTGTCGTTGTTCTTGCGCTTTGCAACATAATTTACCCTTGATCTTGTGCTTGTGAACCTCATTTGCATTTGTTTTTGTACTTAGGAACCTTATTTGCCCTTGTTTGTGTACTTGACAACCTCAATTGGCGTTGTTTGTGTGCGTAACGACCTCTTTTACTCTTGATCTTGTTCTTATGAACCTCATTTGCATTTGTTTTTGTCCTTAGGAACCTCATTTTCCCTTGTTCGTGTGCTTAACAAACTCAATTGTCGTTCTTGATATGCTTCTTAACCTCTTTTGCCGTTGATCTTGTGCTTAGCAACATCATTTACACTTGTCCTTGTGCTTAACAATCTCCTTTGTCGTTGTTCTTGCGCTTTGGAACATAATTTGAACTTGATCTTGTGCTTATGAACCTTATTTGCATTTGTTCTTGTGCATAGGAAAATTATTTTCCCTTGTTTGTGTACTTAACAACCTCAATTGGCATTGTTCGTGTGCTTGACAACCTCTTTTACCATTGATCTTGTGCTTATGAACCACATTTGCATTTGTTCTTGTGCTTAGGAACATCATTTGCCCTTGTTTGTGTGCTTACAACTTCAATTGGCGTTGTTCGTGTGCCAAAAAACCTCTTTTGCCCTTGATCTTGTGCTTATGAACCTCATTTATATCTGTTCCTGTGCTTAGGTACCTCATTTGCCCTTGTTTGCGTACTTAACAACCTCAATTGGCGTTGTTCGTGTGCTTAACAACATCTTTTACCCTTGATCTTGTGCTTATGAATCTCATTTGCATTTGTTCGTGTGCTTAGGAACCTGATTTGCCCTTGTTTGGTTGATTCACTACTTCAATTGGCGTTGTTCGTGTGCCAAACAACCTCTTTTGCCCTTGATCTTGTGCATATGAACCTCATTTGCATTTGTTCTTATTCTTGGGAACCTCATTTGTCCTTGTTCGTGTGCTTAACAACGTCAATTATCATTGTTCATATGCTTCTTAACATCTTTTGTCCTTGTTATTGTAATTACCAACATCATTTACACTTGTTCTTGTTCTTAACAATCTCATTTGTCGTTGTTCTTGTGCTTGCAACATAATTTGCCCTTGATCTTGTGCTTTCTCATTTGCATTTGTTTTTGTGCTTAGGAACCTTAATTGCCCTTGTTTGTGTACCTGACAACCTCAATTGGCGTTGTTCGTGTGCTTAACAACCTCTTTTACTCTTGATCTTGTGCTTATGAACCTAATTTGCATTTGTTTTTGTCTTTACGAACCTCATTTGCCCTTGTTCATGTGCTTAACAACCTCAATTGTCGTTCTTTATATGCTTCTTAACCTCTTTTGCCCTTGATCTTGTGCCTAGCAACATCATTTACACTTGTTCTTGTGTTTGAAAACCTCATTTGTTGTTGTTCTTGCGCTTTGTGACATAATTTGAACTTGATCTTGTGCTTATGAACCTCATTTGCATTTGTTCTTGTGCTTTTGAACCTCATTTGCCCTTGTTTGTGTGCTTAACAAATTCAATTGGCGTTGTTCGTGTGGATAACAACCTCTTTCCCACTTGATCTTGTGCTTATGAACCTCATTTGCATTTGTTCTTGTCCTTAGGAACCTCATTTGCCCTTGTTTGTGTGCTTAATAACCTCAATTGTCGTTGTTCATATGCTTCTTAACCTCTTTTGCCCTTATTCTTGTAATTAGCAACATGATTTACACTTGTTATTGTGCTTAACAACCTCATTTGTCGTTGTTCTTTAGCTTTGCAACATAACTTGCCCTTGATCTTGTGCTTATGAACCTCATTTTCATTTGTTCTTGTGCTTAGGAACCTCATTTGCCATTGTTTGTCTACTTAACAACCTTAATTGGTGTTGTTCCTGTGCTTAACAACATCTTTTACCCTTGATCTTGTGCTTATGAACCTCATTTGCATCAATCCTTATGCTTAGGAACCTCATTTGCCCTTCTTCCTGTTCTTAACAACCTCAATTGTCATTGTTCATATGCTTCTTAACCTCTTTTGCCCTTGTTCTTGTGGTTAGCAACATCATTTACACTGGTTCTTGAGCTTAACAACATCATTTGTCGTTGTTCTTGCGCTTCGCAACATAATTTGCCCTAGATCTTGTGCTTATGAATCTCTTTTGCATTTGTTCTTGTGCATAGGAAAATTATTTTCTCTTGTTTGTGTACTTAACAATCTCAATTGGCATTGTTCGTGTG
>CAXKVW010001359.1:0-38978 GCA_964058825.1 Carex arenaria | reverse complement strand
AATTTTTTTTAGAGGCAAGTTGAGAAATCCAATCATATTGGCTGAAAAAATCTGTCAAGAAATGATGCTATGGTTGAGAAACTGTTAGTGGATCGGGAGCAAATTCATGACAGGAATGGATGTCAGAGAAGAAAGGAATTGATGACAGTGAGGAAGAGCTGCTGCTTATGAAGACCGCATCATAGTACTGGGCAATTTAGGTGCCAGTAGCACACAATTTGGATGTAATTGTATTTCTAGTCATGTTTTTTGTACAACTTGTCAGCCACTGCCAAGCTATAAAAATAAAAGACAATAAAGCCTTAATGTATGCAATAGACTTGTAACTTTACACTGATGGCATCAGATGCATGCCATCGAGTATTGGACAAAAAGATAGTAGAATCAATACTAATAATCAAACTAACTTTCACCACTTGTAAGGTCTATCAAAACAATTACAAATTACAACAACAAAAATAAGTGTAGATAGATGTGCTTGAACTAGGTCATGATGGCCACTATCACATACCAGGTATGAAAACAAATCTGCTGCGATTCTTTGGAATCGCAGGGTCCCTACTTGTCCAAATCAAACCATTCATTTGTTTCAAGATTCGTACATAAAAATCAACTGCTTTGAGATTTGTGCATTTCAAAAAAATGAATGGTTTGATCTGGAAAAGCAGGGACCCTGCGATTCCAAAGAATCGCAGCAGATTTATTTCCTACCAGGTACATGCTGAAGACTTAAAGAAGTTTATTTAACAACAAAAAAGATGATTAGATCATCAAAGTTAGAATATAGAGAACTCAAAACATATAATATATGTACCTGAAGTGTACGGCAAGTGGTATGAAGCCTTAGACTAGCAACATCTGAAAGGTCTCTGAGAACCTTCACATATTTTCCAATTGAATCATCTAATACTGCATCTTGAAAACAAATGTCTGCCCTTGCTAGAGGTGACACATTGTGCAATCTAATTCCTCCTTTTCTGAGATACTTAATGCGCAAAGAAACCACAGCAGGGCAAGAAATATGCACATCCCACATTTGAACACACATATCCAAAACAAGCTTCTTTAGTTTATTGGAGCAAATCTCATAAACATCCAAAATGCAACAACTCATAACCAATTCTTCAAGGTTGGGACATCCCATTAAAATTGTGCTTACGAAATTGTCATCGACACAGAGACATGTAAGCTCTAGCTTTTTGAGAGATGGGAGGTTCATTGATTTGGGTGCAACGAAAGTGTCAGGGGCATCAAAAGACAACGAGATTTTCTCTATTGATGCACAAGTGAAAATTGAAAGAGGCAGCTCAATAAATTCAACTGTAGAGACATTGATAGACATTACCCGAGGCATGCACATGGCAGCACGATCCAAAATCCCGATGATATGAGGGAGATCGCTGCTCTTTACACCCTCAAATGACAAACCAAAATTTTCCAAGGGCACCGTCTCTCGGTGGTCAAAGACACCATAGACGAATTGCACAAATTTTGTGTGATCTTGATCTCCAAGTGATATATTAGGTTGGTAAAACTGATCACTCTGAAAATATAGGACTGGTACAAAAGCCCAAATGTTTGTCCATCGTTTGGACAAAATGCAAGTGTTTACCGCCTCTTTGGTATTTGAAAAGGATAGAATGTGAGTTAGAAGTGGGTCGGGCAGATCACTAATCCTATCGACTGAAGAATCTGCATTCTCCATCACTAATCCTCTTTGGCTGGCATGCAAAATCTGTTCTAAAATTCACAAAAATAATACAAAAGTAAATGTTATTTCAAATTAAGGTTACATAAGTAATAAGAAAGATGTTTAATCCAATCGCTCTAATTGCTTCTAACATAAGGAAAAGGTAAACTGAGAAGGATGATACAGTAAAGGAGACCAATTTTCAATTAAGATGTACCTATTAAGATAAATCAACAAGGACCTGGGGGAATATTGATTGTAAAATACTCTTTTATCGGTTATGATATATCCTAGAATCAATTTTTTTTCTTCACACCAACTGAATAAGATTGAGACAGTGAATAATAGGAGAGAGTACCTTACAATGCAAGGAGTTCACCAAGGAGATCACTTCTCAGAAGTTCGAAATCTTCTTAGCACGCAGATAGAAGGAGAAATCACAGCAGAGATTCCTAAAATATTGATCACTTAAACTTTGAAACGGCGGCTGCCGTGCTAAAGGGGAGAGAGGAGGATGTATAGATAGAGAGAGATAGATTTATATATGTATGAAGTAGAGCTTTTAGGGTTTCACTTGAGTTCCGATGTGGAGAGAACTTTGTGAGAATTAATACGGATGCCTAGAAATTTTTTGATTTTGATTGCGTATAGGAAACGTTTCCATTTTTCAATAATGTGTCCAAAAATGGTCAAATAGTTTCTCTAGAGTTAGAAGACACTAATCTGAAAAAGTGGAAATAACAACAAACAAGGAAACCTCAGTTATAGAATAGTTATGCTGATTACCCGAGGCATACACTCAGCATTGTAGTGAAAAATTCCAATAATGTAAGAAAGGTTGCTGCTCCTTGTACCAAGATATGAGAAACAAAGTATCCAAGAGCAAGGTCTCACGAGGTTAAGACGTCACCGACACATGGCACAACCTTAGCCTCAGATTGTTAACTCCCATCCCAATTACTAAAGCCACAAAACTCCAAGAACTCATCCGTGTTGAAATGGAAAAACAGAATAAAGCACAAACATTTCATAATCTCTTTGGGCAAAGTGCATTTGTTCAAGGCCTCTTTGGATCTTGATAAGGATAGAATGTGGCTTAGTAGCCAGTTGGACAATTCACTAATCCTGTAAGCTGGAGAATTTATGAAGCCCATTACTCGCATTTTATAAAAGGCAATTTCTCAAACACCTGGTAGGCAAGATCATTGTTAGAATATTACAAAACCACATACCACCGATGTTACCTAAACTTAAAATATAAATAATATTAACAAAAAGAACCTTAATTAATTCAAGTAAGATAATGTTAAATCCAGCAATTATTTTTTTTTTCTCTTGAAAAGAGGAGAGTGAAGTAGGATGGTGCAGCTAAATAACTCGATTTCCAATTACACATACCAATAAACCCCATGAACAATATAAACCAGCAGAAAGTACTTAATTGCAAAATATTCCCCGTGTTTCATGAGAGAGAAGGAGAGGGAGAGGGAGAGAGCGAGAAGGAGGGTAGAACTAACTCTACTGACAGGAGAAGAAAATCGTCAGGAATATATATATTTTTTTCTCAGAGCCTTGGAAGCGGGAGAATCTGAGGGAGGGTGACGATAAACAGTGGAATTGATTTGGGTTTGGCTGACAAATTGACAAAAGCGAGTCTATTTTTTTTTTTTATTTGATTTTGTTATTTAGTTAATGAATTGTATTTTGAATTTGTAAGAAGAGATATTTGTATTTTTGTTTTTTTTTGTTTTATAAAAAATTATTAGTTATAATTGATTGCATATCTGTATTATGATTTTGTGATTGCATATGTATGACATGATGTATGTATGACAAAATTCAAAATAAAACAATTATTTGTAATATTAGTAATTATGATTGCATATGTATGACATGATGTATGTATGACATGATTTTGTGATTGCATATTAGTAATTGTGATTGCATATGTATGACATGATGAGTTTTGATGGTTTATTTGTAAAAGTAATAAAACAATTATATTAATATTATTCGTTATTCACCCGCTATCGTTTCGTTACCTGCTAATCTTAACGGGTACGGATAAGATAAGACAAATTCTTATCCGAGAGTACGAATAAGATTAACTCTTAAGGTATGAATATGAAAATACTTCTATTGTACCCATTGACACCTGGATCCGTATCATCTCTATTACTATAGAGGATGGGCCTCACTTTACGGTTTGAGATTAAATCTCAGTCGGATTGAAATTCGGGAGACATAAGGGGCAGTACTATTGGGCTTTAAGAATCGTGCCAAGTAAAAAAAAATGATCTGGATTCACTAATCGTAAAAGATTTCCTTGTGCAGTAATAGAGGATGTGAATTTTTTTTTTTTTTTTTTTTTGCAACCATGGATGTGAATTCAATTCATTGTACAGTAATAGAGGATGTGAATTCATTTTTTTTTTGTGCAACCATGGTCCATGGATGTGAATTCATTGACACCCCTACTACTAGAGAAGGAAATACGTGACACGCCGTGACGTGATATGACTAAAATGGCGGAGGATGGTCACGTCAGGCGTAGTCACGCCGTGATCACACGTGATGTGACGTGTCGTGACGTAAATTAGTCATGTCATTTTTTATATTTTAATTTAAATTGTTGAAAATTTAGAAAAAAATATGAAAAATTATAAAATAAGTAAATAATGTTGTAAAAATTATTTTTTTAGAAAATGTTACATCTAATATTACTTTAAAAATTCAAATTACAAATATTTATTAGACTAAACTAAAGAAAATAAAAATCAGTACTACATCAGTACCAGTATCACTGAACTTACATTAAAATAAAAATCTGAATACTCTATACATACAAAAAAAATTAAATACTCTATGTTTCATACTGTAACATAACATGATGTAACGTGACGTCACTGGTTCGTGTGACATGACATGTATTTTTCACTAAAATATGATCACATCACGAGACACACAAGTCACATCACGTAATCGATACACATCCCGTAACGTGACATTATGTGACATACCAAGTCATGCCGTAACAAATTTGCTTCCTTACGCACTACGTACATTACCATCTTAAATAAAAGTCTCGACCGTCAACAGAGAGTCCCGTCCCATTTACCATTCGCAAATTCAAAAAAGAAAACAAATTAAATAACCGGAGAAAGCAAGAGAAATAGGACAACAAAAAAGAGAGAATTTAAAAGCTAGAAGAGGGAATGTCAGTGTGGGGAGAGTCGAACTGGGGAGGCGCCGGGAGGAAGGCGCCGCCGGTGAAGCGCCAGGCAGGAGGTATGGCTGAGGCGCTCTGTATCGCCTCCGATCTCGGTTTTTCCATACCCACCCCTCAGGTTCTTACATATGTCCAATTTACCCGCTTTCGCCCTTATGTTAGGCGTAGACTCAATTTCACTGGAGCTTTCTCAGCTTCAAGTAGTTCTGTTCGCAGTAACTCGTTCAGATCTGTTTTAGGAAGTGAATTGTTTACGGAATGGATGTACTTACCAATTCTATTACTCAGCGGAACAACTATTTATTTTTCCTTTTGCATCCCATTTAGATTGTGTTGAATTTAAAAATTCGGATACCTCTATTCACCACTGACGTATCAATTTTTTGATTCTTCAAAAATAGGAAGATCAAGCTAATTTTGACAAAGGGGATGAATTGGTGAAAATATTAAGGGAGCTAACCTCTGTGCAACGCAATCTTGCCAATATGCAAGTCGAGCTACAAGGAAGAAAGGTTCCATTTTTATATGCTTTTTTTTTACATGAATTGTTTATCACTTAGGGGCTATCTGGTAATTATTTATCCTTAGTCAGCACACATTGCAGCATGCCTGCTTTCTTTTATTAAAATTTTAACCTGCTGTTTTCTCCTAGCTGTTACTGGTACACTGACTTATTTGCACTATGTATATACAATATGCAACAAATGCACACTGGTGGGTATGAACCAACAAATCAGCATGGTATTAATCCACTGGTATGGTCTGCTCAATACCACATTAGTTTGGTACATAGGGTGGTGTAATGCTTCTTGAATTACTTTTATAAAAATTTACATCATCAATCCTACAGGATGATAAAAATATTGCGCACCTCACACATGTCAGTGAGATGGAGAAGAAATGTGAATCCCTGGCTAGAATAACCTCCATTCTTAAGGATGTGATTCAGAATAAGGTGACAGCACTATCCAAATTAAGTTTACTTAATTATCTCTCGAATCAGTTTTTATGTATATTCTACTTTGATTGAATATCAATTATTCTTTTTCTGTAGGATCGAATAATTGCTCGGCTCCAACAGCCATACTCAATTGATTGCATTCCAGTGGAAGCTGAGTATCAGGTAACTTCACTTACAATAATACGATTGAGTGACTATTTTCTTTTTCAAAGCAGAAAATTAAATTTTACTGGCATACTATGTCAATGGGGAACATGTTTTACTAGAACAACCTACATCACATATATAATGTATGTTTATTCTAGCCCAGCCGTTTAAGCCTTGTTGCAATAACACCTTTTTTTGTTTTATTTGTTTGCTTGATTATTAATACATGTTTTTTGTTTAAAATGTGGCATAGAAACAATTCTCTGAGCTATTGCTGAAGGCGGCTAGTGATTATGAGGCACTAACAGCATCAGTTTCTGATTTTCAGTGGAGTCAAAATTTCAGAGAATCCCCTTCTGTTTGGGGCGTAAGTTGCAAAATACTTCTTTTTGTAATTTTTAATGTATCCATAACTAATTCATAAGATTCTCAATATAAATGAAAATGTTTACATTTGCCATTTACCCTCTATGCTTGGAGAGTTATCCAACTGCAGGAAATGTCACAATTACTTTCTCTGTCTGTTCTGCCCCTGTACCCTTATCTTAGGTAGGTTACTTGAGCAATCCATACTCAGGCATCTTTATCATAGTGAAACTTGTGAATCATGATTTGTATGGATAATATCCATAAATTCTCATTACCTAAGACTATGTCTGGTGGAGGGATAAAGTGGAGGGACAAGAGACAACTCTTATACCTTGTGCCCTTATCTCTTCACTATTCTTGCACTAAACATAGCCTAGTTTGAATTCTTGGGTTTTTCTCATCTCAGTTTTCTGGTTGTGGAATACTTGCCAATAACACCAAATGGCAAATAAGATTGAATGTTCCAGTGTTACAAGTCTGTTTCATTATTTTCAATAAAAAAATTGCATTATTAACTGAATTAACATTCCCGTTTTGCAAAATTAGGAAATGTTGCGTCCCATCCCGGCAGCACTCTCATCATGCACACGCTTTTTTGAGGCAATGTTTGCCATGCGAGAATCTTTCGTGACGCTTCAGCAGCTGCGTGTGGGTCCCCATGACCCATCTTCAGCCTCTCCCAAGACCCCTGGTGACTTTTCTGGTAGAGACTCGAGCTTTCTGTCGCCGGCAGAGAGCTTTATGATTGATGGTTTCAATGAGGCCAAGGATGGAGCAATTGATCACAGAAGGCTGTCTTGGCCTAAGAGAGGCATTTAGATTTTATGTATTATGGTTCTTTATTTTGTTTTGTTTCTTGTGTGCTGGGGTTATCGTATACTTAAGAGCTGTTAATATATCTTCAGCTTTGTATGCGTTTTCCTTGTTTTTCTTTTTTGTTAAGAAAGAAAATTTGATGAGTGTGGGACTTTATTAGCATTCAATAATATGTCCGCCAGATGCACAACTTGCTTCAATGGATTTGCTTTGACGTATGATAGCAATTGCTAACCTTTTACATTGAGCAAACGTAATAGTAAAAATACAGTGTGCGACTCAAAGAGGATAATACAAACTAAGAGCCCCACGGCAAAATAAAATCTCTCGAAAATGGGGTGAAAATAGCATTAAAAGGAACACAAGAGGAACAGATTAGTTTTATTTGCCTATCTTGCGCCTCTAAAAGAAACTGCTATTCTTCATATTACATATTTACAATCAACCTAACCAAAACTAAAGTTATTTACATAAGATGCACAACCACTTTGTAAATATAAACTTGGAGCACACTTTCAAAACATTTAATCTTTGCTTCAACCAGATGCTGCATATTTTCAATTGGGTTATCCATGTTAAGTTATATACTGTCATGCATCATTGGAAGACCACAGGATTTTTTTTTTTTTTATCATTGCGAAATGCTGTCATGTAACAGCTACAGCATCATCACTTGGCTTCAAAATACTGAAATTACTCCTTCCACATTACACACCTAAGGCAGCAAGGGTCTCTCATTTTGCCCCATTTTAGAGCAGTCAGGAAGAGGGTCAATGGAATGATATTTACATTTCACCACTTTGCTCATGTTGTGATCCAGGAGGATTTGATATAACCATTATGTCTCTACATACAAGGAGGGGATGCTCGCTGCTTAGCATGAGACAAAAAATGGACAAGTCCAGTTATGGCTATAGGAAATCCCACACTGGAACAGAGCCCTGTGGTTGGTTGGTGCTCTGTGGATTGGAACCCACAAAATGTAATGCTTGCATATCAGCTGCCATGTAACCCTGCATACATGTGACACATTTCTTTCCTCAGAATAGGAACTTTTTTATGCATATAAGATGAGCAAGAAAATTAAACTCTGAAAACATAGGAATAACCCCATGCCCCTCAAGTTCTTCACATGTACCCAACTATGGGTGGGGGAAAAGAGCTATGAATGACATTTTAACTGTTTCATAGGGGCATACATGATATTATCTACATGTTGTGGCAACTGAGATGTCATGTCTTGTTTTGCAGGATTACAAGTCTACAACATGAATGATAATTCTTCTGTTTGGGTTTTTTTGGGCAGTTATGGACAACTCTTTACTCAGAAGCTTAATTACTTGAAAAGCACGGATAATTAGCGACCATAAATTAGCTCCGTAATAGAGATTACCTGCGATAAGTGATTACTAGAAGGTAAATGTGTTTGCGGCAATGAGGAAAGTGAAGCTCCCTGGAAAGAGTAGAATGGTGATGTTAGTCATTGCAATGAACATAGAAGCCATGAATTAAGTAAAAAATAATAATTGATGAGACGTAGCTTGGTAGAAGCAGAACAGACCTGACCAAATTGGGAAATATTATTTACGGTTTGTGCTGCACCAACTCCAAATCGAGGCGCAAGCAAAAATTGACCCTAAAAATATCACATTATTCAACCATGATTTATTTTTATCTATTACTTATTTAATCATTTGTTTGCGAGTATAGATTTTCTCTATTGAGCAACACCATAAGGAATAAATGTCTCGTATAATCCATAGAAGTTTCAAAATGTCTTCTCTAGCATTATTTGTAAATTTTGCAAAAAGAGTGCATGAGGTACCCCATATTTTTATTCATTCATTCTTGAGAGAATGGAAAAGACAAAGGATAGTTTGGGTAATTCTTGAAGAAAACTGGAGAGGTGTTTCCAAATTTTATAAGCATGCATCCTGTAGAAGGACTACATTACTTCTTTAAATGGGTGTTGGTATGGTATGTAAAGCCCCAAGACATCCTCTATACAGCTATACATTTAACTCCGTATGACAAAAGAATTTCCAAACTACCACTTATTTCTAACCCATTGAGAGAAAAAAGAGGTACTAAAAAGGGGTGGTTTAGGCAATTTTCAACAAACTTCTTATTTTCATAAGCATCCAACAGGTGTTTAATTTAAGAGTTGTTTTTTTTTTTTTGAGGAAAATTTTAAGAGTTGTTGAAATAATGAGATGGATAAACAAGGTTACCTGTATAAGATGAGTAGGATTAAGAAAATGATTGTTATTAGTAGCGGCATTCTGAGAATTAGAGGGTGCAATTATCCGTATCTCATCTTCCCTTGGTTGATATTGAGCTTGAGCCTCCAGTTCTTCACTCTGTCTTGCATCTGATTAAGAGATAATAAGCAATCCAAACATAAGAAGAAACGAAGAAATACATATATTTCCTGGTTAAGAAAATTTATCATTTTCGAAACAAACAACCAGCATTTGTACTAGACATCTCTATCCAACTTGTATTATATAATATATATTAGTGTGAAGGTTGAGGGTTTTTAAAAAAAAATACATGAACCAGTTGTAAAAACTTGAAAGAGTTGGTCAAGTTAACTTTTTAACTTTGGGTGTTGACGACTCAAATTTGCAAATTCTAAAATGTTAAGTCAGATATTTTTCTTTGCAGATGTAGTTTGTGTGCAATATACAAACATAAACAAAAATGAGTAGAAATACAACATAAAAGAAGCAATACCAAACAAACCTTTTCTCCCTTTCAGTCTTTTATTCGCCTCAAATTCAGCTCGAGTTCTTTTTCTTTTTACCTTCCCAATTTCACCAACATTTCTATCAATGATCAAATTCTCATTAGGTGCCAAATTAGTTTGCACCTCCTTTGTCAAATTCTCAAGATTCTGCTTCTCAGTGGTGCTCGCCTGTGAGATCCTCTCTACTTGTGCAAGCATATGATCTGACTGGTTCATTACTAGAGAGAAAATTTCGTCATTTTCAGAGGCCTTCAAAGCAATTTTGTAAAAAATTTGGTACAGAGAGATACAATGGTCTTGTGCAGATAAAACCACTCTGTTATTCTTGCTATATTCATTTTGACCCCTTGTTTTTGCATCCTTTCTCCAACGGCTCAAGATTAAGTTTGCAGGAACTTCTTTCAAATTTCTCAATTCAAACACCTTCAGCACATGACAACATATCATACCACTGCGTCCAAATTTCTTACAGGTACACAAAACCGTACCATCGGACGAGTCAAACCTCACAAGGTGCTCCTTGGGCATACCTTTCAGGGTAACCACATACTCAGATAGAGACCCAAATTCATCACATGTATATGCAATACAGTCTATTAATTTTTCATATTCTCCCATGAAATTTCCAAGAATTGCAGGCGTGTACATGCTTGCTGCTTGCCATAGAATTCGAATAGGAGGAACTCTCGGTGTGTTGTGATTTGATTCGTAATCAGCTTGTTCTTCTTTTTGGCGTCTCTCTTCTACCCAAAGTTCAAAAAAGCCCAGAAAACTTGAGAAACTCTTGTCAGGTTGCAGGGGCCCTTTTAGTAAATCACATAAATTTTCATCTCTTAATGAGGTCTCTATATCAGCAGAAAATACATGCTGGTTGTATGGAGAGGCCCATTTTTCTCTCTCTTCAAATAATTTACACAACCATGTATTATCTTTGAGATTTTCCCTCGCTAACATGGAATCCCAAGTGGTTATAAAATCTTCTTCTTCTTCCAAATAGAATAAACACTGCATTAAATCAGGCAAAAGATATTCTGAAGCCGCAGGAATATACCCTAGCTCCTTGACAGCAGCCAGGTATATCTGATACGTGCAAAAACGCTGCACCGAACTGGTCCAGATGGCTGCCACTATTTGACTAATGTTTTCACACCTTTCAGTTAATACTGTCTTAGGTGCCTTTCCACCCATAGACGCATTAAATGTCTCAAAAAGCCATTTCAAGGACTCGCTTGAATCATCGTACAGCAACGCTGTACCAAAAATCACAATTTGCTTATGGTGGTTTTGCCCTAAAAACAAGGCCAAGGGCCTCCCAAAATTAGAAACCCTAAATGTGGTATAAAGACACACTACATCACCAAAGTATCTATAATCCATCATGTTTTTTGAATTGGCCCAAAAGAAGTTTGTCATTTGATCGGACTCATCCACTTGAACTGCATAATAAAATAACGAATCTTCGCCTTTCATCCTTCGAAAATATTCTAATAATGCCTCTGAGTCCCCTTTTACTGTATTCTTTGATCGTTTCACCCTTGTATAGTTCTTGTATTCTGCAGGGATCAGGCTGGTAGCGGTGTCCAATCCAGGTCTGACTTCAGTCTTAATCAAACTCTTTTGTGAATTTAGCAGCTGCATATCTAATGGGGTAGACAACGGGTGGTTGTGATCGGGTATGAAGTCAGAAACCCGGTATCTGCCCCTTGAATCAGTCTTTATAGCCATGCGGGCCTGGCAACCAGTACGAGTCTCAGGTCGCACCCGCTTTGACTCATTTGTGGGCTTGAAGCCCTCACGGGAGCAGACAAACATGCGTGAACGAGTTGTGTTTTTTGAGGTCTTATCGCACCAACCTTTACGCACGGTAAAACCAATATTGCTGGCATAACTTATATAATATTCATAAGCTTTCTCTTCTGATTCAAACACCATGCCAACTAACGGGACACCACTTGCAATTGCCTCTGCAAGTGCTTCTGCAGGCAAGTTGGTTTCTTCTTCTTCTTCAACTTCAACTTCTTGTGATTCTTCAGTTGTTTTCTCATCTTCTTTGTGTGAGGTCTGCAGTGCAGATCATAAATTATATAATTATGCATATATCGCCCCAAAAGTTTTAAGTTACGATCATATGCCCCCAAAACTGTTCAATTTGCATAGATGTCCCTACAAGACCTTTTTTGTAAATGCACATCTAGCAAGGAATGCATAGAAGTATGTGCCATGAAGCACGCATGGGATACACCCTGACCAGTACGGCCAATGTGGCAAGTGTATGGTATAGTAATGATAATAACAAGCCTCATCAGTAAATATCAGGAACCAATATCACACAAATTTACCAGGAAGCAACAGAATCTCAGTAGAAATTTTCTGGCAGAGGAAACTATTTAAGCTTCCAGTAAATATGCATCTTACAATGGCAAGTGCAAAATTCCTACAACAAAAATGACTTCAACCTGAATTTCTTCTTTACTGAGAAACTTCCCTCCAATGCCTCTCTGTCTTCTTTCAGCAAGTGCCTGCCGAGATGGTATCTGCAAAAAAAGGTAAATTTGATTTTAGTCCAGAATTTTTTTGAAAGCAGCTCTTTCAAAAGCCCTTGGATTTATTTGTATTCAATTATTCATAGACCACCTTAGTAGTCCTGTTTACAACTTGACGGCTACTCCTCTTTTGCATGTATTTTAATATTATATCCCTCCTTTCTTCATGTGTATATCTTGAAACCCTGATTCCAAGCTCTCTTAAAAGCTTTGACTGTCCAGGGTTATTCACCAATGCCTTATCTCCTTTTCCTCTCAAGGAATACAATTTATCACCATCTTCACAGTCACCATTGTTACTGTGACTACCGTCATTGACGATATCCAAATCAATTTCATTTTGATCTCTCTTTGTGCACGTGCCCCGTTTTTTCTTTACAATTTCACTCTCGTCAGATCTTCCTTTTTCGCAAATAAACCCTTGCATCAGCAAAATTCGGGAACCTTGCGATCTTTTACCATTTCCCATTTTGACCTTAAAACCCAATTTCTCGCCATAAGCACTGTAGTAAGCTTTAGCAGCTGAAACAGAATCGAATTCCATACCAACAGCTGGGAGCAACCCAGCAGTGGGCCCCTCTTCCAGTGAGAGTAAGTCGTCGTGGGAATGTTCCAAAACCATCTTCGATACGGTCCAGCGACTGTCGTCGGTACGCACCACCTCCATTCCCGCCGGGCACTGGACGCATCCTGTTCCGACCGAGGATGCTTGTTTGACTTGCTTGCCTCCATCATCTATCTCGGTTTCGGCCGGTTCTTCTATCGGATCCGGGTTCGGTTTCGGATTTCGATCAGGGGGGTTGTTAGTGTATTCGGGTCTTGCTTCTGAGATATGTACCATTGGAAGCGGATTCGGGTTTGATCGGAGAATTTTGAGTGGTGGCGGCGGTAGAGAGGAGATTTGGGGGATTGGAGATCCAGGGTCGAACAAGGGAGACGGGATGTGAGACGCGTCGATATGCGACACGTAACGAGGGGCAAGAATGTGGGGTCCGGATGAGCGTACACGGCTGGCTCCTATTGGTGAATCTTGTGTACTATAGAACACAGTGACAGCTCGTCGCGTATTAAAAGAGAAATTTTAATATGCACATTACGTTAGCCCAATCTATATATATTTTAAAAACAACAATTTTGTAAATATATACAGAAATAGTAAAATAATATAAAGTTTGATCTTCAAATAAATTTAATACAAAAATTATGTTGAGCAGTTCAGATTAGTCGTTTGAAATTTGAAAACGAAATAAAATATATGAGATATAATGAGATGTGAAAAATATGAGCCATTTTAACAATCCTCTATATTGTTCCTTTGTGTACATAAATTATGATATTTTGATTTCGTTTTGATTATAATCTATGTTATTACTTAGTAGATATGGTCGTCGATACGTGTTGACATTGCACCGATACGCTATATTTGGACTGGATACGCACCCAGATACAGGACCGTGCACTAGCTCCAGACCGATGAACCGCACATGCACCCATGGACCCGTGAGTGGCGATGGACCACATTCTAGAAATCAATTTTTTAGCTCTCTACAGATATCGAACCCGGCCCCCTTTAGTGTAGGGGCCATACATCCTTACCACTGCAATAAATCATTTTTGTTGTTCGAAAATAGTTTCTATGATATTTAACATATAACTGGGTTATTGTATGGTTCCATCTATTTTTTTTTAATATTTAATAAGTGTTGAATTGATAATATAATATAAAAATAAAAATAACACATTTAATAGGCGTATCGTATCCGGAATATTTTAAAATTGTAGTATCACCATATTCGTATCGTATCTACTACGATACTCATACCCGTATTCATGCAACACATATTATAATCAAGTAATTCAAAATACAACGTCCAAAATTTTTGCACCTCATGATTTTTTTATGAAGTTTTGGTTCGTATCAAAATAAAACAAAAATGTCATTATATTTTATATTTGAAAAAAAAAGGTGTCAAACCTAATGTTTTATTTTGATGTTTAAATTTTAAACTCTTTGTTAAACTTTTAATATAAAAATAGAGTGAAGACAAAAGGTTAAACATATTTGAATCCTTTTTTTTTTATTGAAATGTCATTAGCCAAACATATATTTTACACTTAAAGTTAGTTGGTCATTAAGTTTTGTGTACGTATTGGTAACAAAGAAGAGTTGTAGTTTAACAAAACAAAAGTTAGATATTCCAAGAAGGAAGAATTGTACAAAACATGCTATATGAAAGGAATATATATATTTTTTTAATGATTCAATTCAAACAAATTTTTTTTGTATAGTTAAAATATAGTATTTTTTTTAGATTTAAACTGTCAAAAAGGACAAAAAAAAATACAGAGTTGACATGTTAACTTTAAAGTGAAGAAAACAACGTTTAAATATAATTTACAAGTATTATGGTTAATTGCGAAGAGAAAAATGTATTGCCCATTTGGTATATAAAAAAAAGATATCCGACCCGCTTTCTAGCATATACGTAAATTTTACAAATCCTAGGAGTCAAATAAAAAAAAAAATTTAAACAACCAGCATTATCTCGTAACCTATTCAATATTATATCCGATTTCCAATTCATATATGTTTATCTTAATATTGTTTAGTCAAGAACTAAATAAAACTATATACTTATTATATTTTTCAATACTGTGCGATTAATCTCGAAGGTCTACTTAAAATCCTTATTCCTATTTTAGAATTTAAAAGAAAAATGATCAGAAAAGGCGTATATATATACGCTGTTTTTGCTTGAATGTTCTACCAATATCAAACTGCGAGATAATTTTGTATTAGGAGATAATTTTGTATTAGGATCCTATTTGTTTGCAATATGAGATCGATGTCAAATTATTGTTAAATTTTTGTACCACCCGCCTGCCTCCGCAACATCTATAAGAAATAGAAATGGATGCTGAATTATGTTTATTTAATATGACCGTCAAAGGCAAATATTTTGGGATCAAATTAAAAAGCAACAAAAAAAATGATTAATACAGACGACAAACCAGTCGACCAAATGTTTTCCATATTAAAATGTGTTTGAAAACCAAATTTATCGATCCAAACCGCTCAACATGTTTTTCATATTAAAATGTGTTTGGAGATCAAATTTTATATTTTTTTTGAAACTTTTTTACTATTTTTAGATAGATACAAAACACTATTTTTTTAGGTAATTCTCAACCATCCAAACAATGATTTTATATCTATCTAAAAAATAGTAAAAAAATAAATTTTTTTTTTGTGATCTCCAAGCACATTTTAATATAGAGATCATGTTGAGCAGTTTGAATCAACTATTAAGACTTTAAAATCGCAAAAACTAACTCATTATAACTTAAGTTCAAAATTATAACGTTATGATATTAACCGAACTCAACATATACAATACTAAACTCATTCACTCCAAAAAATGAAAACAAGTATTTAAAAAAAATAACTACAACCCAAATTAAAATATATACGTCAAAAACCAAAAACAAAACACTCACATGTTATAACATTTTTCTATTCCAAACATTTTAAAAGGACTCACAATTTCAAGGTCCAAAACAATTAAAAAAAATTGCCAACACGGTAAAATAAAACAAGCCAAAAAGATTGCCAACACGGTAATAAAAAATATCAATGTTAGAATTGTTTTGTTTGAAAAAATGAGATAAACATTTTGAAAGTTTAAACAATATGCAAATCAACTTTAAAGACTGGACGACTTGAATATAAACGACAGGCATTACAAGTTTAAATATTGAACAATAAGAGCATCTAGCAATTAAAATATAAACATATGAATATGTAATTTTAAACACTGAACAATACAAGATTAAACATAAAAAAAATTAAAATTATAAACTCTTGACATTGTCAAATGTTAATGTTCAGCTTTGATTTTATTCTTATGTGATCTTCTTTATGAATGACTACTGCGTATTTTCCAATATTGATTTCAAGTCAATAGTATATACTTATTTTATTCAACATTGATTTTAAGAAGAAGCAGTAAAAGTGAAAAAAAAAAATGGAAGAAGATCCAGGAACTCAAGCGCCATAGAACCCACAAATGTTGGCCACTCCAAACAATTTTATTGTAAAACAACTACAATAAAATAACGGGCTAAAATAACTACAATAAAATATCTTAATTTCAAGTACTGTTAAATGACCTACATACAGAATTGCTTCGCAATTTATTTGAAGTTGAATCTCTTCCAAGGCTCTTCCAGTTAGCAATTCAATCATTAACAAAAATGAAGAATAACTGCATCTATACATTACACTGCTATAATGCTTTCCAATTTATCAAAGCTTACCTGCAAAGTTGGGAAGTCGTGTTTGAATTTGATCAATTGTCAAACTACTCCACTGATGAATAGGTTGAGAAGTAAGAACCATTACCCTCAAGATTGGTTTCGATTAATCATGTTTTGAAATAAGATAAACAGGTCCTTATTCTCCAAACCAAATATATCCTCTGCCTTTTGCAATGTCTCCTGTATTATTTGCAATTAAAATCCGTAAGTTTCAATTTAGCTTCCTTGCTACTTGATCCCCATCCATTGCATTTTTTATTTTAAATATTTACCTCTCGTGATTGTTTACTGGAGTTGAACTCCTTGACAAGAGCTAGAAAGGCGCCGAATTGCTCATAAGAGAGACGACTCCTAAATAATCAACCAATTAAGTAATATTTCAACATGGTTACTTGATTATCACACTGTTTTAAGTAATATGATAAAACCAGTATTAATAGTTTTTATTGGCAATAACTAGTAAGAATGTTAAAAACAACACCAACAATTAACAGCAAATGAACTCAAACCTGGCTAGGCGAAAGAACTCCTTTCCATCCATACGAGGGCGTTCTGTAATTACAAATACTATTTATAAGTTTCACACGTCAAACCAAGTAGCATAAAGACAACAAAAAATAAGAAGAATAAGCCCCACTGTTTTACAAATTGATTATGCTCAAATCAGCATAGGCTCCCTAAGAAATTTGCCCAATTTCAACCCAAAAAAACCCCACAACATAAAACAACAAATGAAAAAGGAATGCTAATAATAAGACCTGACAAGCAAACAACTGGTACTAGTTCAGTGCCAATTGTTAAAAATAAGCAAAAGACCTGATCTATGCAAAACTAGAACCCAGTTGCAGTGTTTGCCAGAGCAGCAAATATGAATAATTAAATGTAGGATGTGCAAGTTAGATACGACTTTTACAAAATGAAAAGATTCCAGAAAAAATGATACAAAAGAATAGATGAATAACTCTAAACAGGGATATATCACCTAATTCTCCTTTCTCAATTTATTCGAAATAAACACCCAAGTTATCCTCCCTAAAGTCATTATTAGAACAACAATTAGAGGAGAAAAAGTGCTACATGGCATAGTTTATATGAAACAGGATTACAGGAATTATGTTCCCAACAGCACACCAACTTTTTCTCTGTGCAGGAAGCCTACATGATATCTTACAGGAATTAAGGGCATGCATAGTATTTGAGGTTTGAGACAGGTAAATTTTAAACCTTGGAAAGGCCGCCTCTTTGGAGGGGACACTGGAGCAGAGATTGGTTGACTGGACCGAGAGTAAGTTGCTAATACAGTGGGGTTCCCATCTAGAACAGACTTCCTTGGTGACGTGGTGCCAGATAAGGTTCTTGGAGATGATCCAGTGGTGGAGAAGCCTCTTTGAGAAGAAGCAAAGGTGGGTGCTGGAGTGATGTACTGTGTGATGGAGAACTCGTTATCTGAACAACAATGTTGTTTTATTATTACAAAATATTAATTTTGATCCAGCAAAATATCAAATAATGGTAATATACTCCTGACAAAGCAAAAGTATGACACACAGAACTAAAAATCTAGGCTCTATGTGCCTTCGCATTCTCCAAGAAGCACAAAACAATGCTTCTTTATCCCTCAGTCAAAAGAGAGGAGAAGTGAGAAATGTAATAGTATGCTGTTGTCTTTTAGAACATAAGGAACTAAAATACTTGTGAAGATTGAATGTTAAAATCTCATCAATTACCATTTTGAGTCGAACCCCAAGTGGCTGTAGATCCACTAGCAACATCTGAGAAAGCGTGACTGCTTGAGATTTCGTCTTCATTTAAAATTTATCACAGAACAAAATTCACTAAATAAAAGAAAATCTAATGCTTGTAAACTTATTTATGACAACTACAGACAGTTCTGTCACCTTGCAATGAAGGGGATCGGGCAACCAAATTCTGATAAGTATCTTGCCATGAAGGAATTCTGGCTACCAAATTATCAGAGCTGTCCACAGCAGCTATTTCTGACAGTTGCTGTGCATGCTAAAAAAGTATTAACTATTTTTGTCAGGTGTAAAATTTGCTATTTTGCAAAAGAAAGAATATCGAAGGTAAGGGTATGCTCACATTTAAATTATCTTCACTTAAAGTTTGCACCAGCTGCTTCTTGAATGTCTCCAGCTACAAACAGAAAAAAAAAAAAAAAAAAATATGTTGCTAGTTAGCAAACAGGGTGTGCTTGTCAGCAAAAAAGAGGAGAACAGAAGAAATAACATTTGCAAGTCTCTGTGGTATTTCTTTTGGTTTAGTTGTTATCTACTCTGAAGAAACCGATAATTTGAGGATTAGTTAAGGAAATAAACTGAAGTCCTGGCAGAAACATCAGTGAGATATCTAAAGGTGTTGATAAGTTTAACACTGCAACAGTATAAATGCAAAGTTTATCCAACGTACAAATTTTATGTTAACTTCAGATAGATAAAATATGTAGATATTTCAATTTACACAAGCAAGTAAATAGTACCTTAGCCAAGTTCCTCGCCAATTTTTTTGCTGTACCAGAAAGCATATCCCTTTCCTTTACAAGCTTGGCCTAACATCAAAAATGCATATACAATAAGAGCAGCAGTTTGAAGTCAAAAGGTCACAAATTTTGTTTTATATATGTTGATTTGATTTTTATTACAAGGTATAAAAAGATGAATTACAAAACTATAGTCTGCACATTGCCAAAGGAAACTAACCAACTTACCAACTTGACCATAAAAGAAGATTCCAGGACCTGTTGGTTTTACCACATATTAATTGGTTATTGGTAGAAAACTAGAAATCATCATATCTTTTGGTAATGACATGTTCAAAACTCTAACATGAAAACCATACCCAAGTACTTAAATAGTTTAACTACCAATCACCAGATATTTCCCTTTTTTTTTTTTTTTTGCTTCTTAGAAATATGTTTGCTCAAAAAAGAAGGTTGTCGTCGGCAGGGTTGTAGGCTATTTATGTCCAAAAAACCTATGCGATTCTAAATTGGTGACAAACTTTCTCACGTTTTCCTCCAGTGAAAAATTCAACTTCGCACTATACTCTTGCGCTACTCGATCCAATCTCGCCACCTTCTCTTGCAATTCATCAATTGTCCGGTCCCGATTGGCGATCTGTTGCCTGAGACGCGCCGAGTCGGACTCCAGATGGGTCACGCGCGAGGCGATCGCCATGGAGGTGATCTTGCGCGCTACGTCGAGCTGGTCGTACGGATCGGTAGGGATCACTGCCAGTATCTCGTCTGGTAGATGGAAATCAACGCCGTCGCGCTGCGCCATCTAGGGTAACGGTCGGCAAGGAAGGCGGGTTGCTCGCCGGAGTTTATTTTGGAAAGTTGAGAGAGAGAGGAAGAAAGAAACTGTGTACACCGAGACCGAGTAGCCCCCTACTACCACATTTCACTGAAAATGGGACCTACATGAAAACGGTCGCTTTGGTGTTCCGTGACGGCGTGAATAGCCCGAAATTTTTTTAATTAGCACCTTAATAATTGAAAATTAAAATTTTTTATTAATCGAAATAAAATAAAATAAATATCGAAAAAGATGATAGATCTTAGTGTTTTTCGAAAAATAAGTAGGCCGGGGTTAAAACCAACGTCCCTCTAGACGGAAATAATTACAGCGTCCCTGTTAATTCAACGGCCCCACGCTACGCTAACTAATCAAAATGGATCAGAGAGATAAATTAAGAAGGAACGGTGAGGATCAATCCATCCGTGACCTCAAAAAAAAATAATAAACAGAGACGTTTTAATCAACGCCGTCCCTGCTAGGACGTTTTAATCAGCCTTATGTTGAATTGTTGTATGGAGCATTTCCCCTGATACATGGAGCATGAAATAGGCATGAATCATTCTAATTTAACCTATCTAGTAAAGGACATTGTAGCTAATTGATGATTTTGTCGTTACTAGTGGAGATATGCTAAAAGACAAGGTAGCTAATTATTGTCCTCCATTTGACTATTATATATTTTCATTCTCCACTACTAACCACCGATTTTTTTATTAATCGAAATAAAATAAAATAAATATCGAAAAAGAGGAGAGTTTTTTTCGAAAAATAAGTAAGACGGAATAAATTTCAACGTCCCTACGGACGGGATAAATTACTACGTTCCTGCTAATGAGAATCCCGCACTAATATAACCACTAACTAATCCAAAATCCGGAAAAAAAAAATTTCAGGGACGAGATGGATAATCCCGTCCATGAACAGTGACAAAAAAAACTTAATTTTGATTTTGATTAAATAAAAAAAACTTAGAAAAATTAATTCATTACATCAATAGTTAATTTTTTGAAATGACTAGATTAGTGTTATTTTTTTAATTGCACTAACTCCATTACATCAATAGTTAATTTGATGTAATGGAGTTCTCAAAAAAAAAAAACTTAGGTTTTTCTAAAAAACATAATTTAGTCATTTGATGTAATGGAGTTCTCAATAAATTAAATTAAAAATATATGTCTATGTTATCGGACACATAGATAGTCTACAATTAAATTCAAATTTAATACAATTAACTATTAATTAATAATGTATCAAGATCAGCGATATAGAATTTCAAATCATTTGATGTAGCTAAAACACAAATCAAATCTCATCATATTTATAGACATAATATCTAAAATATAAATCGTGTCTATAATGTTAAATTTTAAATATAAATTTTATTTTTAAAAATATTACTAAACTAAATCATTGTTTTTTAGTTGAAAAATAAATCATTGTTTTTATAGTTGAAACATAATTTAGTAAACATAATTTTTCTAAGTTTTTTTTATTTAATCAAAATCAAAACTAAGTTTTTTTTTGTCACTGTTCACAGACGGGATTATCAATCCCGTCCCTGAGAAATTTTTTTTTGGTCACTGTTCACGGATGGGATTATCCATCCCGTCCCTGAATTTTTTTTTTTCCGAATTTTGGATTAGTTAGTGGTTAGATTAGTGCGGGATTCTCATTAGCAGGGACGTGGTAATTTATCTCGTCCGTAGGGACGTTGAAATTTATTCCGTCCTACTTATTTTTCGAAAAAAACTTAGACCTATCCTCTTTTTCGATATTTATTTTATTTTATTTCGATTAATAAAAAAATCGGCCACTAACTAGGGACGCATAAATCTCCATGAGGGACGGGTTAAACATTTCCGGCCGTAGTTAAATTTTTTTTTTTACGAGTTTTGATTAGTTATTGCGAGCTGGGATAGGATTAAAAGGGACGGTGAAATTATTCTCGTCCGTAGGGACGTTGGTTTTAACCCCAGCCTACTTATTTTTCGAAAAAATCTGGGATCGATCATCTTTTTCGATATTTATTTTATTTTATTTCAATTAATAAAAAAAGGGGCCACCTCTTGTATTTAAAAGTTACCCCTCAGGCCCTCACACACTCTGAGAACCAGTGTTGTAAAATGCGGTTCATGCGGCCGTATATGCTTATGCAGTTCGATTCCGCATGAAAATCTTCATGCAGTCCCATATATGCAGGTTTGCATGAAAATAGCATATTTTCAGTTTAAAGAGGCATATTTATTTTTAATCATGCAATTTTTTGCATTTGGCACCATGCGATTCTATCACTGAGTATCAATTAATTAATTGTTTGCATCTGGTTAATTTAGTGAGTTACTTTAGGATTACTGCCCCTGCTCAGACCCAATTCACTGAATGATTTTAATATGTTGGAATTCGATGTAATTCTTTCCTCTGACATGTGACACAAATTATTTTTAATGAGAATATATTGCATATTTTAAGTGAAAATAAATTAATATGTAGGTTAAAATCCGCATATATAAGTCCGCATTAAAATCCGCATATGCGGCCACATACTGCATATGTGGTATTCAGCGACCTTCCGCATGCATGAACAAAACCGCATTTTACAACACTGCTGAGAACCCACATCAAACTTGACTGGTGCGCACTTTGGAAAATGACACCAATTTGGTGCTCTAGCTGAGAAAGGGCACCGGCTGTATAATTTTTTTTTGTTTTGTTCTGTTTTATTTTGAAATTTTGGAATTCTGAATTTTGTTTTCTTTATAATTTGAATTTGTTTAGAGTTAGAAAGAAAACTAAAATATTAGCACAAATAAATTCACAACATAACTAATAAATTCTACTAGAACACAACATAAAGTCTCCTACAACATAACTAATAAATTCTACTACAACACAACATAAAGTCTACTACAACATAACAAACATTTCATCTAAAAAGTTCAAATTGAAATAAAACTGCAAAAAAGAAGAAGAGATGAACCACAACATAACCACCTCTTGAATAATGAAACTGTAGAAAAAATATCTATTGTTACAACAATTGTTAATGAAAAATGTTGAAATTTTCGCTAATGCGCACGAATCCAACTCTGCTGCTTTTTTTATAACAAAAGTAGGGTCCTGCTTTTTCCATCTCAACCATTCAAAATTTTTCATTTGCGTATCTCGATAAAGAAACTTTTCCATACACAAATCTCAACGAATTTGAATGGTTGGGATGGAAAAAGCAGGACCCTGCTTTTATTATAAAAAAGCAACAGAGTCGGATTCGATGTGCACTAGCCAAATTTGATGGGCGTCTCCACAATATGTGAGTGGTAACTTTTAAATTTCAGAATTTTGAGTAATGATTGTTTAATTTTTAACTATTAGAGTGCTAACTGAAAAAATTTCGAGTGAATAACCCCTCTGGCTGAACTTACTCTTCGCTGAAAACAGAAATTAAATATTTAAAACAAAAAAATATACTAAGTCTAAGTAGCAATTAAACATTAAAGGAACTCTTGATTGTATTATAAACTGGGGTGCTCCGAACCAAGAGTGGATATTATATGGTGAGAAGACTGGATTTTTTTTTAAAAACCATAAATCGAAAAGGACAATTTAGAGAATCAATTTGATTGCTTTTTTTTTTACAAAAAATATAAGTACCTCTAATTTACGTTTAAACGATACCGAGTAGATTATTCGGTACCATCCAATTTTACTCTTTTACTTGACAGAAATTATGAAAAAAAAAATGAAACTAGAAGGTACCGAATAATTCAATACTCAGTACCTCTTGAAAGTAAATGAGAGGTAATAAATAGCCTATTCGGTACTTATGATTTTCGTAAAAAAGAAAAATCAATCAAGTTAGTTTCTCATTTTTTTTTTCTAATTATGGTTTTAAAAAAAAATTCCGAAGGCTGCACTATATAATATGCGAATAAAAGCCAATAAAATACGATTTAGCATCTTCCAAAATCAAAGGTACAGTTTATAGAATTTAGAATTACAGTTTATATAATTATGATAAAAAAATTACATACTTTTAAAAAGTCGTGATAGTTGATTTGAAAAAATTATGGAGATTGAAGTTTGGAGACAATTAGTCGACTCCTAATTTTTATGAGTTGGAATTTCATGGATTTTGACTAAGATAAAACCTCAAATTGGACGTGTATTCTTCAGGTCTGTAAAGACTTGTAAGTCGTAATCTATATCTCGGGCGTTTTATTTTCTTTTCTTTTACCGAAGTAAATATATAGGGGCTTTCTGGATGGTGAGTTATATTGGGCTTTTAATATCCATGGGCCCAGTTCCTAACCCAGTCCTACGGGCGCTTAAATTTGTAGTGTGACTTTTGATAGTAGGTCTGAGAAAGATTGTGATGCAAAAGAGACTTCACTTTTCAGGAGAGAAAATTTTGATCCTTCCTTCGTTTTGATTTCATCTCAATCATTTTATGTACTTCCTATACTAGTGGCCAAGTGATAACAATATGATTTTTTTTCTTATTGAGAAAAGGTTAGACGTCAGATTATTCCCTCACAGCATCAATGATGTTCGTTAATTTAAAATACAAAACAAATTACACAAGTTAATGGACGACTTGGGCACTTGAACCAGGGCAACCGACCAATTTTGTTTAGGTCACAGCCCCACACTATTAGTCAATACAAAAAACAAAGATTTTGTAGAACTGTGATAAACATCACAATAAAAAATATTGTTTAATTTTTTTTAACAAAACAGGTTATTGATCAAAATCCGAAGAGAATATCGGTTGTAAATTTTAAATAGGTGAATAAATTAACCTCTAATTTTACTAAAAAAAAAAACCGAAACATAACGACCAAACTAGTTAAACCACCATGACTTTCTATTAACGCAGATTGGGCACTATCCAGGGACCATCCCCCGATGTCTCAATATTAAATGGGCGTGCATATGTTGTGCCGTCGTTTATATCATACGTACGGAGAAATTTAGATAAACCATTTTCCCCATGGAAGGGTTTGATGAAATAGATGCTATATATTTCCTTTCATATCAGGAAAGTCTTTATTTACCAGAGAAAGTCCATGCATCGCATCAAGAAATAACATGCGGTCACCGATGTCGTCGATATTAACCCATCGGGGGCACCCACTGGCGTAATCCAACTGATATATTTTGAAGTAATCGTTTCCCAAAATCTTGTAGTCCATACAAACCTTGAAAACTCTTAAAAGCTCTCCGCTCGACACAACCAAATATTCATAGCACAATAACTCCATCCACGAACCTTTCAGAACAAACTGGCGATCCGGGTTTGGAACAGAAAATACAAATCCACCCGTCATAGCATCAATTGCTGTTGTTTTGCCCATCTCGGACTCATTGACAAAATACATGCCTTTGTAGTATGATATCCCCCCAATCTTACTATCAACTAAGTGTTCCACTGTCATCCATTGGTTGTCTCTAATCGATAAGATGCCAAAAGAAGGATCTTCTGTGATGTGAACCCTGAGAGTGCCACAACCTCGCCAGCATAGATAAGTGCAGGTAGAAAGTATGAAGAAATAAGGATCCATTTGAGTTGTAGAGGTGGTAGAGGGAATTCATTGTATGTGAATGGGTTAATAAGTGATAACGTGAAGCGCCTGGTGTCAAAGGCAAGCATATAGCCGTTCGAAGGCCCTGAAAGAAACTTATCAGATGCTCCTGGTACATGTATGGTATGAAACTTTCCAGAGGCAAGCGAGTATAATTCGAGATATGTGTGGAAACTATTAAGACGACGATTTAACATCAATGGCACACGAGGAGAATCAGAGAGTGAAATCAAGGAATGCCACCGCTTGCATGTGGCTCGCATGCGGATGAAATCAGAGATGTCTACGAGCTTACCTATTATAAGAAAGAACATATCACGAGGGAGGTCGATCAAACTGGTTTTCACCATGGCGATGGTGCGATCAGAGTCGAGATCATGCATAGATTTCTACATTAATTGTTTAATTGGGGAGAGACTCAAGGAAAGGATGGAAATCTATATATGCTGATGCTGGGCCGTAATTCTATTTCTGTCGCGCTCTTGGTGTTTCAAAATGTGTAAATATATGTAATAATTGCTGTGGTGCATGCTTAATGAGACGTCTCTTCTAAGTCTCGCATTATTTTATTTAGGTCTATTTTTAATTATTGTAATCTATTTTAAATTGTTCTATATTAATAATGTAAATATAGTTTGACAAACATATTTATTTGAGACATTTTAATTACAAGTAAAATGAATATTTCTCATGTAGCAAATGTATAAGTAAAGAGAATACCAGGCATCGTGATTTTCCTAAATATAAGAAAATAATACACTGTACAGATATATTACATATCGGATTGTATATTTCTGTTCATTTAACAAAACATAATCGAGGACACTATATTTTAGTAATTAATTTTTTTAAAGTTGAAGTGATTTCTGTATGAGGAGAAATCAAACACTAAATGGACACTGATTGTATATTTCTCATCAAATTTGGTATGCTGTCTGATCTTAACCCCAAATCAAACACATATCGGATTGTATATTTCTGATCAAATTTGGTATGATGTCTGATCTTAACCATTCGATCCGTGTTGAATATTTGTGTGGAACATTATAATTATAAACCGTTTTGTGAATCTAAATGGACACTGCAAATCTCGACTGGATCAAACAGTCCAGACCGGACATCGACCAATGCCCATCGGATCCCCTTTGCTCCCGAAGGAGCTCCAGCTCCTTCGGAAATTTTCTTGATATGCTATACATAAAAAATGATTTAAGAATCTGTATAATCACTATATGTCAAATTTAATGAATGGATCTTACAAAATGTCAAGAATCATTCTGTTTCGTAGAAGAAATACAAATACAAAGTCATTTCAAACATTTAAAAAAAAAAAAAAAGATAAGGCAAAGAAATTTGAAGCCATGTAAAATAATATGCAACAATATACATGGATATTACAAAAAATAAAATGTATATGCGATCTTAAGCATTCTTTTCACCACATGAAGTAGAGAGATTGACGTTTGTCTCACCTTCCCTCAGGAATGGATGAATCCAACAATATTTCTGACGAATGTGACTGTATATTGCCAGAAGGCACACCTCTGCTTCCAGTGCTTTGTGTGACCCGACCAGAAAATTCTTCAGTTGAGAAAGTATTACCCGTTATTTCTTTAAACTGCCAATCAGTTAGGTAACTTGGTCTAGAACTAACTTTGCTGACTTCCAAATCGCCAGTCAGCATTGACACAACACGGGACATGGATGGGCGTTGCAGAGGAGACGCCTGGGTGCACAACAGAGAGATCCCTATCAGCCTCAAAGCTTGATCCTTATCATATGAAGCCAGTTTCGGGTCCAATATCTCAATTGCGTGATCCTGCTCATATAAGCTCCAAGCCTGGGGATAGAATGTTAGCCTTTACATATCGCTCAATCTCAGATGTCACTACTGTTACTATTATGCCAGTACCGGTACAAAGCCCAGATTGTGTCAGTAAAACTACTGAACCCATACTAAGAAGGATCCCATCTTTCCTATAAACAACATATTTGAAATTTTTATCTGTTTTTGGTTTGAGTTCCGGACAGGTAGGCACAATGCTAAGTAGTAAGCAGGTCACTATGGGCTGGGTCAGGGCAGGGATGGTCCTACACAAGTTTGCTATTCTAAATTATTTATATTTTATGAAAAGCTGGAATTATAAATGTGTAGTACCCATTCAAGGAGATATATTTTATCCGGTGTTAGTGTCGAGTCTGAATTTGGGCGACCTGCTACAATCTCCATGACAACCATACCAAATGCAAAAACATCCGCCTTTTCTGTCAAATGGCCTCTCATTGCGTATTCTGGTGCAAGGTAACCTCTGTATAATTTCAAAATAACAGGGATAACAAAAATACATATCATTACCTTCAGTCATTGAATTATTAAGGATCTTTATCATATTTACTGATTGTTGCTCCAATCTATATGAAAAAACTAAATTATCTATATAGTTACTCTTGGTTTTCGCATCTCCAATTTCTTAATTTCCAGGAGCAAATGCAATATGAGAAAGAACTAACGAGTGATCAATCAATACACAGAATACGAATTTATCATGTATTTGTTTGTTATGGGTAATATGCAAGCAGCAAGTAAAATATTTATTGATTGCACTTGAGCCCACGGAGTATCTGATTCTAAAAGGATAGATAATTTTCTAGAAATATAACAGAACAAATCTAAGGGACAGACTCTTACATTGTACCGGCCACTCTTGTGCTGATATGGGTTTTCTTGTCATCATAAAGTTTGGCCAACCCAAAATCAGAGATTTTGGGGCTGAGATCACCATCTATTAGTATATTGCTTGCTTTAATATCTCTATGAACAATTCTCACACTAGATTCCTCATGCAGATATGCTAGGCCTTTTGCCACACCAAGACATATCTCAAAGCGGGTCACCCAATCAAGAAACAAATCACGATTCCCTGAAATAAAATTAAGAAAAAAATATTATGAACACTTCTCATTGAGGAATATAGTATAATAAATGGATACAAAGCCGAGGCCCAATTAGATAATTGAAGGCAAGCAGAGGTAAAATTGGGGCTAAGAGGTTTATTGAATAATTGAAAATTTCTTATGGCACAACTGTGTTCATCTGAGATTTAGTTGCAGAGTTTCAAAACATGAAAAATTTGGTGTAATTGATATTAAATGACGGGGTAATGGAGGAAAAATTGGATAGAAATAAGGGGTAATAGTCTAATAGAGGGGATATTTGATTAATGGAGGTTAATTGCAACACTGAGTTTAGGGTGCATACTCCCACCAACTGCTAGTTAAGGAGAATTAGCTCACGAATAATTGTGAAATTTTGAGTGTCAATACTGGCTGGAAGTTATAAAAGCATTTATACGTACCAAAGAGGGCTTGGTCAAGACTTCCATTCTCCAAGTATTCATAGACCAAAAGAGGAGTATTTACTTCAATGCAACAACCATACAATTTAACTAGGTTTTTGTGTTGCACAGCTGATATGGTGGCAATTTCTGTCAAGAATTGTCGCTTTCCTTGGTGTGACGTAGCTGATAATTGCTTCACTGCCACAATACGGCTATCACTCAGTTTTCCCTACAAAAAGATACAAAAAAAGATGGACAACATAAATAATAAGATTTTTCCACTTTTTTATAAGTACAAAACAAATTTGTATAAAGCAAAGGATAAATACCTTATAAACAGTGCCATATCCGCCTTCTCCAAGAATATTATTAGCATTAAATGCTTCAGTAGCAGTTCTCAGCTCATTATAGCTAAAGATATCTGGTCTATCGACCATCGACAATAAATCTGACAGAATAAAAGAAAAAGGAACTGAAAATAGAATCAACTAAAATAAAGTCCCACTGAACAAACCCACATCCGACCCAATGTTGGTCATCCATAATATCTAGTTGAATAATTCAAACATAAATGTGAGAATATAGTAATGTACCTTCATCTATTTCTGACGTCTTCTTCTTATGTCTCCAAAATAAAATTGCGAGTACTGCTATTAATCCTAAAACTGTCACTCCTACTACAACTCCTACAATGAGACCTGTTTTGCTCTTACTCGAACTTGGTTCTCTATTTGACACCGTAGGCGTGAAGTCTGAATGTTAAATAATTGGAACGTTAAGGAAAATAGGAACACAAATTATGTTAATATTACTTTGATAGTTTAAAGGATCATGAAGGTGCACGCAGACAGGAGAGAGAGAGAGAGAGTAGCAGCCCCTGCCAAGGTTTCCAAAAAAAAAGGAGAGAAAGTAAAAAGAAATGGAGATGGTACCGAAAGGAGAAACACTAATAGCTGAGATGGCAGGGCCATAATAGCCTTGAGTCGTTACGCAACAAGTGCCTTTGCCAGCCCAAAAGAAATGTATCTCAATGAAGTTATTTGTTACCGGCACAGTGTAGCTTCTTACAACTGCTACAAGGGATCTTCCACCAGCTTCTTTCTTTATATCAAAGTCTTTTTCTTTCAAAGCTCCCTACAACAATTAGTGAAAATTGTGCAAAAATAATTGGTTAGAAGCATGTACATACCTCTAACATATGATCAACCAAGGAAGAACTTCCAGAGTAACCAAAACTGAATGGCTTTGCCAGAATTGGATGCTCATACCGGTACGTCTAAATTAGTCTCTGTACTGGTACAAGCATGGTCGATTCTCTATGTTTTGTTATTCAAACTATAATTTCAGATAACAGTAAACACTTAAAACACCCAATTGAACCATAAAACCTCCATCACACAGAAGTGAAAAAAAATGTAAATTTATGTTGTACTGGTACCAGGAAGCGTGCACTATCATCATGATGGCAGCAGTTACAAGAAAAAGACCCCACCCACCCAAAATATATATATATATATATATATATATATATTTGTTGTTGTTGTTGTTATTTAACTGCCGTTACAAAATTTCTTTTGCGGTATGTTACCATACAAGTAGGTAGCTTTTGTAGAATGTTACCATACAGGCAAGCAGGTATCAAGTATAAACTAGTACCAGGTGGTACAATAATTTTTTGGAAAAGGAAATGGTATTGCAGAAACCTGGATAAAGATATCAAAAACCCTTCTCCCTGTACTCTTCCAAGTAAGTGGAGGTGGGTCTGGGTATGCAATCTCAGCAAATTGGAGCTTAACAGTGTAGTTTCCATTTTGAAGTCCGAACCCATAATATCTCAAAGAAGAAGGTGACATTCGTGCATTCTGAAATAATTCAGAATCAAGTGTATTTTGGAATTGGGAGAGACTTCCAATTATGTAATTGTTACTGGGTGCATCAACAAATGAACCTACGTTGCTCACCCCCCATCGGGTTGCATCTGGAAAAAGAAGAAAAACGAAAAAAAAAATGTATAATGGTCTATTTGTTTCAGTACATTTGTTAAAATCTATGTGCATAACTGGTACATATATGAAGGTGCCAACAGGCAAGAATGTTATTCCTGCAATTAAATTATAAATGCTATTGACTTTTATATTAGCATGAAGTATTTTGAATGTTATAGGATGTCTTGATTAGAACTGTACCTGATTCCTTAATGTATGTGACAGTGTTGGAAATAGAGAATGACAGCATATGGGAATGGGGCACATACCTGTAACAAAATAAGAAGCGGCTAACAGGTTGATGTCATCCGATTGGTACTCTGTTGTATCTTGAGCAGTCAATGACCTAGCTCCACCACACCTTATTGCGAATGATGAATCTGTAATTTAGTCTTTTGCTGTAAATATTTTACTTAGTTTTAAATGTATTGTTTACCATTTTGGTCAGTAAATTTTTAGAAATATTATATTGGCCTCTAAAATTATTATATTCCACCGTAGTCCTGCTATCATCAGTTCAATATTTAGATGTACCATATTATCAACTATGTCATGATAATTTTCAACATGTTGTTTTTAACTATTTATGATGAGAGTAGAACTAGGGTGTTCCTAAGTTCACTAAGTCTCTTTGCGAACTCAACTCTAAAATATATTGGATTGATATCATTTATTCAAATAATGAATCCCAACCGTTGAAACTCATTTACCTTATGAGTGATGCGTCTACATGCAAACATTTAAAATTATTGAATTAATTAACTATAAAGTCAAGCGGTCAAAATTAGAAGGTTTATAAATTAATTTTAAGGCATTCAATTTTTGAACTTTTTTTACCACTTGACTCTATACAAAATTAATTTGAAAATTTAAAATTTTTGTATGTAAACGCATCACTCATAAGGTAAACGGGTTTCAACGGTTCAGATTCGTCGTTTGAAGTCAATCCGATAGATTTTAGAGTTGAGTTCACAAAGAGACTTGGGGAACTTAGGAACACCCTTATGTCAATATTGGTATCCATTAAACCGATACTTGATGCTGCAAATAATAACATTAGTATTTATGTTATTTGCATTGATTGTGCTACTACTCCAGCATTATTTGGAGTGCTAAAATGGCCGGGATGGATGAAAATATTATTATTTTTAAAGGTATGATCAATTTGGGACAAAATGGAAATCTTAACGGATTAAATGATACTTAACCACCATTTGTGTAATTTATTCAAAACTAAAATATGAGCATATAATTTTTATTTTTTAATTTCTTTGAGCATGGGAGGAACTCTTAGCAACTTTGGCAGCAGCTATCAACATTTGAAAAAAAAGTAGAGAGAGAGAGAGGAAGAAAGAGGGTACAAATAGGAGAGCCCTTGTGACAGGGAATGTCTCGCTGAAGGCAATTTAAACCAGAAGGCAAGAAACTGTAATTGTAATTATGAAAAAAAAAAGGTAAATATTGATACCCAACTATAAATAGATTTTAGGAGTAGAAATCAAGAGTCGATTTTATCATATGAAAAACTTGAAAAGGATAAAACATTCCCAGCACCTGCTATTGGAGGCCTGTATGACAAAGTTGTTTGCCACCAAGTTCCTGCAAGAAAAAAAATAAAAGCCAAATTTTTCATAAGCAGTGTTGAATGACGGACCAAAGGTTCTATTGGGTTCATAAATTTTTAATTATAGGGCTCAATGTAAGTAATAGAATTCCTTGGATAATATTTATAAAATAATAAAGAAGCTTTTTCAGATATAGCATTACTTACAGTTGTAAATTGCCTTTTTCACGATTAACCCAAGAAGGAAAGGCTCCTGAGAGCAGATTGTATGACAAATCTCTATGAACAAAAAGCAATGGGTAATTTTGAAACTATATACTACATCAATAATCTAAGTACTTTTTTTTTCATGATAAAGCCAAAAGAAATAAAAAAAGAAAAATACAAAACCAAGATAGCATACATGTTGAGGAGTGAGGTGCTTTTCTGAGATGGCAAGCTGCCACTAAGACTATTATTCCCGAGAAATCTGACTCAAAATACAATAACATAAGCAACAAAAATCTATAATAGAATAAATCTACTTGAAGTTATAAAAATAAACAGGAAAATGATTCTCACAAAGTTTTCAGAGAGCTTAAACTGAAAAGAGACTGTGGCACCTCTCCAGTTATATTGTTGAAACTCAAATCTCTACAAAAAAAACATGAAAAGTAAACACAAATTTAACACAACTGCAGGTAAAAATAGTAAAAACATTATCTTCATTAGAAGAATAAACAAAGTTTTTGAAATTCGTACAATAATAGTAAACTTTTGAGCTTAGAGAAATCTGTCGGGAGAGTATCTGATATCCTGCAATTCCTTAAGATTCTACAATGTAACTTCAATATCAATATACTGAAGGAACTGCACATATAAAGAAATGAAATCCTGAAATGTAGCTTGGCTTGAATTTAATTAGGCATACAAAGTGCTCAAGGATGTCAAGTTGCTGACAAAAGCCAACGAAGAGCTAGTGCCGTTTGCTATGTCCCCAATCCGTCTTCATTCATATATACACAGAAGAGCACAAATAACAGTTTGCAATTTAATTAATTTATTTTAATAAAAAAATAATGTTCAACAAACTTGAACTAGAAGAAACTTACAGGCTTGTTAACCTGTCAAGGTTTGCAAAATTAGATGGAATTGGCCCTTGAAAAGAATTTCCTTGAAATCTCCTGAAAATTTAATACTCATGGTTGTTGAAACGATCACAATGACACATACAGATAGAAACTTTGAGAAATTATCCCTCAGTTTATTGCATCTCACACTTATGGCCTGTAATTATCCAGCTAGTTTGGGTGCACTCACAAAACTACTTGGCATGCAGAGATGGCAACCAGCGGGTCAATTTTCACTAATCTTGGGTGAAACTGGTCAACCGATATTTGGATACTAGTCTCTGCAGGTCTAAATCATCTTTGATCTGGTATCTTGTTTATTTTTATTTTTTTTCTTAATTTGGGTTTTCCAAGTTGAAGGTCAACCTGGAGCTTATTGATGGGTTCCAGATCAATTCCATTTTTTTTGGGTTCATTTGGGTCATAAGGCACCTCAGCCTTAGCTTCAGTCCTTTCCACGTGTGAAGTTTGGTTGTTTCAACTGCGTATTTTTTTGGAGGGATAATCAGGTAATATTTGGTACCAGTAGAATCCATTTTAAGTTTTGGTCAGCCATATTAGCCACTATATGCCTGTTCCAAAACATCCAGCGTTCAGGTTTTGTCGGGTAGACATTATTAAATTCTAGAAATGATTGAGTCATGTTCAGATTCAGATTTATGCTTTCAGCAGCACACATAACCTAATTATGTTTTCATCACCGAGACTATAGTATCTGCTTAATATACATATAAATATAACCCTAGACCACAGTTTGCCAAACAGGAAAAGGAGCTTTAAAATAGGGTTATCCTTTAGTAAAATTAAAGGAGCTTGGTAGGTGCTTTAAACTTAAAGCACCATATATCTAACTTTTCACCCTCACCACTTCACCTTTACAACATAATACCGACGGCTATTTGGGACCTTAAAATGACAGTACACATTTAATTACTACATGTTACTTGCCAAACACCAATGCTATAAAATTGAAGTATTTAACCTCTGCTTTGATTTTACTTCACTTGTCCCTTGGAAGGATACTGATGGCACATACACACACAAGCACAAAGATAGAGATAGAGAGGGGAAGAGAGAGAGAGAGAGAGAACATACAGTACTTGCAAACCTGTCCAGGTACCAATATAGTCAGGCAGTTTACCAGTGAAAGCATTGTCTGATGCCAACCTGGCCATATAAAATAAATTATTAACTCACATTCAATATAATTAAACATGAATAATACGAAAAGGGCTTGATAAAAATTACAGGGTTCTCATGTTTTTAAGATTGGATAGTGTTTTTGGTAATTCGCCGCTGAGACCCGAACTATCAATATAGCTGCAAAACAATAAACTACATTGTTAGTTCATTACTTTTGTTTCAGTTTTTAATATTATTAATAATGAAAGTAAAATATGATAACAGTTCTTGAAGATTCGTCAAGTTCCCAAATTCATCAGGTATCAACCCGCTGAAGTTGTTTGTTCCCATTCCCCTGTAATATAAAGTAATCAGACATCAAAAGTTAGTTTTGGAGATCTATTACATTCTTGGAGTTCTATATTAGGAATCAGGGAAGAGAAATCTTACAGAGAAATGAGGTTTTTAAGATTTCCCAATTCCTTTGGAACTGGACCTGATAATGCATTGATGCCGAAAGTCCTAATTTGTTTAATACCAATAGGAAACTGTATAATGTTAATATAACGTATATAATATATATATTTTTTTTATAATTTACCACTTATCAAGTAAGATGACATTACAAGTATTGCATTCGAGTCATGTTCCCCATGAACCCAGGTACAGGACCTGTTAGATAGTTTTGTCCCAAGTCCCTGAAACAATTAGTGAGGTTGAAGTCTTACATAAATATAAAATAATAATATCTAAGAAAATAAATAATTAAAATAATTTACAACCATCAGGTATGCTCTTTGGTATTCTTTCAAGAAACAATCCAGTTATAAAAGGTTGGCTGGTAGGATGTCAAAATACTGTACATTATTGACTTAATATGTTGCACAGTATCAAAATATTGGTAGATATTTGGAAAAAAGAAAACCTTTTGGCTGTTTTTCACTCTTTGAGATAATTAAAAGAAATAGATATTGGATACAAAAACATGTTTCACAATACAAATTTTGTGTTGTAAAGAATGAGATGAGAAAGAACTAGGGTCTTGTCAGTTAAATTATTACAAGCTAGTAAGATATGTAAGGTTTTGGAGCTCATCTGGTATACTTCCCACCACATCCAATGCATACACCCTCCTGTGTTGATTCAAAAACAAGGCCAAAAAGTAAAAGTCATTAAACAAATAAATAAGCATCTAGTGCATAAACAAAAGATTACAAAAATAATTAAAATGAAATTACAGTTAAAAAAATTAATATATAAACAGTTGTCATAACCCATAAAATGATATAATTAATATGAGAGAACCATAGATCCTCTGTGACTGTGTCAGGCTGTCAGTGAAATGCAATATATTTTGTGTGATCAGGAAAAGCCATTTTCGATTGGTCTTTTTAGATTGATCCGATGAGATCAAGCCTGACCAATGCTACTGGAAGTAAGACAGTTTGTGTATGGTTTAGACTTTAGATTAATCGATGTCTGACACATCCTAATGAAAAGTGCCTCCAAATCTACTGGCTATAGAATTTTTGTGTTAGTAAAATGAGGAACATACATACAGTTGATAAAAAATTACACTTTCATTTCCCCTTTCACTTATATTTTAGTTTTTCTATGTTACCAAAATTTAACAAGGATAGCCAAGATCATAATAAGTTTTGACTCTGGTGAAAAAATTACATATCCAAATATATACGTATCCAAAAATATACACTCAGTCAGATGTGGGCCCAAATGCTTTGCAAATCCATGCTTTAACTTCAGATCTTCATTTCCCAAATTCAAAGGGCCAATTTGAACAGATCAATATGATCGACATATTAAAATATTATAGGAGACCAACTTTACCAATTTTCGATTTGTTTACTATTTATTGGGAGGGAGAAATTCATAAATTTTAATTCAATAATTATGGTTTTCCCCACATCCCAAGAATAGTAAAATATATATATGGCTAAACGTTTTTGTTTTTACATTTTCAAAATTCAAATAGTCAATCCAAACCGTTCAATACGTAAATTAATTCCATGCTTGCACCAAGGTTTCAGAACAAATATTTTAATATTAGCCAATCTCTCTCACTCTCTCTCTCTCTCTCTATATATATATATGAAATATTTAATTCCTTATAAGATTTCAATATGTAAACTAATATAAACCAGTTTAATCGACTGTTTAAATTTTGAAAATGAAAAATTGAAATAGATCCATGCTTCAAACTGTATGTGAGCCCAGTTCAGTCAGATAAACTTACAACTTGAAAATGTGACAAGTTTTGTTGGAGTCGTAAGTGCAGTCACACTTGATTCCTGGGTTGAAGTCTGGGTTGTTGTCTGTAGAGACCGCGGAGTCTATAGCCCACCCGCTACACGGTTCACCACTTATGTTCCAATGTGAATTTGCACTCTTTCCCCATCTTCCTAGTATAGTATTCAATGCCACCACTACAGGGGAAAAAAATGCATTAAATTGGGCAATGTTTTGCAAAGTTTTAACTTTTTTTTGTTTTTTTTTGCAATTTTTTGCACAGTTTCTAATAGTAGAGCAGACATCTAGTATTATTATTATTTTTTTACATTAGAGCATGCCACATTTCTTTTGCACCCCTGTTTTATTGGCTCATCCTCAACAGTGCATATTTCATTTAATTGTTTCCAAAAATCTAAATTTCCCTCCTGTTTGATTAGTGAAATAAAGTTAAAACAGAATAAAAATAATCTCAATAAGTTCAATTCTAAAACATGGTTGTTATAGTGAAAAAAAAAATATAATACTTAGATAAAGTGTGTAAAACAAATAAATATAAATATGGTATTAAATATTAAAATGACATTCAAAAGATCAAATAATCCTTATTAATTTATTATTTATAATGTTGGAATGTGAGATGGATGATTAAAGTGATAATTATTTAAAAGATAAAACTAATTAACACGAAACAAAAGTAGAACTATTACTTAGTCTATACATTATTTCCACAATCACGCATGCTAGCTAGTCTTCTAAAACCATGTGGAGTAGGCTGGTTAGAATTGAAAAAAAAAAAATTGATGTTTTATAAAATATAAAATATCGTCAACTTGTCATATAACAGTGTGATTACAGCACAAGATGACGTATTCGTGATTAAATAAATGACGGATTTAAAAATCTGGGTTAAAGATAAACACAATATTTTAATGAGTACAAAATTAAAAGGCTTTTTTTTTTTCTTAGATAATAACACCTTTCGAAAAGCCAACCGCACAATTTTTTGACTTAGTCCGTAGGATCCAGCAATTAATTTAAGTATTAATAAATTAATTTAACAATTTATACAAAATTAATGCTGGGTCCTATGGACTATAAGCCAACAGCACAATTTTTTTACTTATAGTCCGTAGGATCCAGCATTAATAAATAAAAACAATAATCAATGAGTTGGAAGCTGTAAGCCTGTAATAGTGCTTTGAAAAAAGAAAGTCAAGGCAACCTCGTAAAAAACGAGACAGGAGTAGGTCCGATGGGCATCGGACCTACTTTTTGGTCCAATTAGTTCTAACACTGTAAGATTTGTATCAAAATTTGTGCGCATGGAAATTGAACAGACATATATGACTTTTAAAGTAGTTTGCACGAATCTTGATACAGATCGGATAGTCCTTACACCCATCGAACCAAACCAAAGTAGGGCATCGGACCTACTCTCAATGCAAAACTCTACGGAAGTACGGAGAGCAAAAATAAATAAATAAAAGAGTTCATGAATAAGTAATAACCTTGCAAATTGAATAAAAGCGATTTAAACCAACAAATGGTATGTAAACATTAAGTTAGCATAACATTCTATTATAGTGACGGAAGTTGGAAACATCTCTGAAAGGAAAAATAATGAGGTATTTGATGGGCTTTATATGTTCAAATTAAGGTTTCTTTTACATGCAAAGGACATATATACGCATTTCAGTATCAAATTGGTTAATTTACTCGCATAATTAATTAAATATTGTCCAAAAGGGATCATTCTTTATTTCTACAGTAATTGATAGAAAGAAGACACGGATATTGTATGTGACCAGGAGCAGGAATTCAGGAAACAAAGTTGTTGCAAAGTATCTCTTAAACAAATAAAAAGGAAAGAGAAAGCTTATCTGAATAGCAAAA